>VSMD01048905.1:75163-137569 GCA_008750895.1 Mirza zaza
GGTGACAGGAGAGAGGAGGAGGTGACAGGGAGGGAGGAGGAGGTGACAGGAGAGAGGAGGAAGTGACAGGGAGGGAGGAGGTGACACGAGGGAGGAGGAGGTGATAGGAGAGAGGAGGAGGTGACAGCGAGGAGGAGGTGACAGGAGAGAGGAGGAGGTGACAGGGAGGGAGGAGGTGACAGGAGAGAGGAGGTGATGGGAGAGAGGAGGAGATGACAGGGATGAGGTGACAGGAGAGAGGAGGAGGGGACAGGGAGGGAGGAGGTGACAGGGAGGAAGAGGTGACAGGAAACAGGAGGAGGTGACAGGGAAGGAGGAGATGACAGGAGAGAGGAGGAGGTGACAGGAGAGAGGAGGAGGTAACAGAGGAGGAGGTGACAGCAGGGAGGAGGAGGTGACAGTGGGGAGGATGGAGTGTGAGTGCTCCTCTACATGGCCACCACCACCCCTGTACTGTCCTGGTCACTTCCGTGCCCCACCTGTGGCTGCTGCACCTGTCTACTCTGTAAGTGTGCACTTGCTGTCACTGCCCAGTAGTCTGTCATTTCTGGGTGCCCAATGGACCCCACCAGGTGCTGGGAGGGCGGACCTTGCAGGTGCTGCCGGGATCATCCAGGCCTGCCCTTCCCCTGTCACTCGCACCCCGTCTGGGCCTTGCTTTCCCCACCCGTAAAGTGAGGACAAGCAGCCGAGGTGGGTCCCAGCTCTGAAAGGGTGGGGTCTCTTTGCTCTTCCGAGGCTTGGTTCTGGGGTGGCCCTGTATGGGGACGTTACCCTCCCCTCCTGGAACTGGGTTAGTAAGGTCAGATTGGACATTAGCGTGAAATAGGTAACAGGTGCGGGGAGAGGGGTCGGGGCGTGGAGGAGGTGATGGCAGGCCAAGGGGACTTAGCCCAGGCCAGCTTTCTAGGAGTGGCAGGGGCGGGGTGGGCAGGAGGCCAAAGAAAGGGGGATGTGTATGGAGAGAGGGGGACAGCGGGCCTAGGGTGTATGAGGGAGGCCCCGGATGCTCGCTTGCCTCAGTCCAATTGTCTGCTAGAGGCTACCGGGGTGTGTGTGTGTGTATGTGTGTGTGTGTGTGTGTGTGTGTGTGTGTGTGTGTGAGAGAGAGAGTGTGTGTGTGAGTGTGTGTCTCACTCTGCTGGACGGGGAGTCAGGACGGAGGCGTGAACCAGGCTGGCTGAGACCCCTGCCCCCGTCTGACTTGGAAATCTGGCTCCCAGGCATGGCCACGTACCCACTGGGCTCTGAGCCCGCGCTTCTGGACTGGGCAACATCTTCTTCTGCCAGGGCCCCCCTTGCGTTTGCGGGAATGCTGGGCTGGGCTTACTGGTGCAGCCTGTGGCACACAAGGGTTTTCCTCTGCGCAGAGCCAGCTGGCTCCCAGGCTGACCGGGACCTTGGCTCTGGGATCACAGGGTTCTTGTCCTTTCAGACCAGTGTCACCTAAGATACTGGGGCACTCGCCGCTCCAGCTGTCCCTGGCTCCTGCCCGAGCTGTGCTCACAGCGGGGTTCCTGCAGTACTAGTGGCTCGTCTGGCCTCAAGTCCTCGGCTAAGGACAGTCAGCTCCTTGTCTGTCTTGTGATCTGTGGTCATGCCGCCCCCTCCATTGGCTCCAGTACAAGATGTTCTAGGGGAACGTGGACCCAGGAGTGTGGGGTCTTTTCTGAGCCAGCTTGTGGACTTCAGGTTTTAGCCCCTGAATGGTGGCTGTGCCGGGCAGCAGCCTGGCTTTGCGGGCCCCTGGCACTGGCCTGAATCACGGCGTCCGAGCACCATGGCGATAGGGTGTAGGACGAGGTCTCTCAAACTGGGTCAGCTCACAGCCTGTGCAGGGTGGCCGGGCGTGACACGGATGGGAACAAAACAGAGGAGGGGGAGTGTTCTCCCCACTGGGCGGGCAGAATCCCCTGAGTGGGTTTCATCCCACCGGTCCCACCAGCTCCCCTCCCCTCAGGCCCCAGACTGTGGAGGGTGCAGTTTCAGAGTTCTCTTAGAAAGCCGTGCGGGGAGTGCGGGAGGGTGGGCTCCACTTTCATCTTCCCTCAATGATGTATGTTTGGCCCTGGCTTTTACAGCGCTGCGAGACTGTCAAACGCCGTCAGCTAGTGTGGGATCAATAATCACTGAAAGGCGGTGGCTGGGGCTCCTGGCTGCGCTGTTCTGTGTGGGTGATCTTGGGATCCTTCTGCACTGGGAGGGTGGGGGGAGGGGACCAACTTTATTACTCTACCTTTTCTTAGGTATTCCCAGCAGATCAGGCCCCCCTACTTGAGCTTTCTGTAGAGCCCGGCCTCTTGCCTTCAGTTTTGGTGGCATGGCTTGAGGGGTTCGTTCATGACCTGGAATCCCCTGCATTGGAGCATGTCTCCCGTGACTTGTCTCCTAGAGCTCTGGCCGGCGGCCCCACCACCATCCTGCAGATGTGGTCTTCTCCTGTGCCTTGGTGCTTTTGCACATTGTGTTTCCTCTGCCTAGCTGAGACCCAGCCCCCGCCCGGGCCCTGCCTGGCTGCCCGGGTCCTCCTTTGGCCAGCCTGTCCTGATCCCTCACAGACATGGTGGGAGCTGACCTCCTCTGCCTTCCTGAGCCCTGTGCACTGTGAATTGTGTTTGTTTTGCCGCCTCCCTAGACAGAGAGCTCTTGGAAGCCTGGGGCAGGGTCTGCCAGGGCCTTTGGATGCCCAGGGCCTAGCCCAGCATTGGAAGGATAGAAGAAGGGTGCCCTCCTTCCTGGAAGGTCAGCCCTTAGGTGGCCCTGGGGAGTCGTTGAGGTAGGTGAGGTTATCCCCGACTCTGCTGGGAGTGTGCAGGGACCACTTGGCTGTTCCCAGGACAAGTCACTTTAGTTCTGTTAAGTGGGAGGTAGGGGACCAGTTGCCTTGGGTCTGGAGGAGCAGCCTCTGCCCCACTTTGCTCAGAAGTGGCAGCGAGCCCTTCAGGGAGGGAATGGTTGCAAAAGGGTTTTGGCTCTGCAGGAGCCGCCTGGCTGCAGGAGCGGAGCGTCCGGAAGAGCTCTTACATCAGTGGAAACTCTTGAAGCCACCCCCCCCCTCAGCTTTAGGCCAAGTGCTTTCATTTAGTCCCAGAAACTCCTGCCCAGAAAATTCCCGATGCCTAGGGATTCATATAGGGCTACAGAGTGCTTCTGTGGCTGGGGACCCCTTCTTCTCCAGGAGTGAGGAGTTAGCCCGGGTCTGGGGACTGTTTGAGGCTTAGGTGCCCATTCGTGGCCAAGGCTATAGGGCTGCACGTTGACAGGTGGTATTGAGCTCTCCAGTGCCATTGGATGCTGCTTCTAGGGTTCATGGGTTGCTCTAGAGGCAGCTCTGTTCCTGCCACCCTGTTCCCTGCCAGGCGTGTGGCACAGTGAGATTCATGTCAGTCCACATGGGCCTCGCCAGGCTCTGAAGACCCTGGGTTGAGGCAGTAGTTATGTTCCATGGAAGGTTCCCTTGTTTGTGTTGCTGCTGGACCCTGAGACAGTTCTAGTAGTTTAAGCAGTTTATTCAAAAGAGTGGACAATGGCATAATCTGGGGTAGGGGCTTCTGCATATGTTGGTGGCCAGCGAGCCTGGGCCAGCTATGTAGGACCCTTTGCCCATGAGCCGAGGTGTGCACTGTGCAGAGGGTGGAGCTCTCAAGAGGGGTGGACATCAGAGCTGAGCAGCCTGACCCACAGGTGTGGGGGAGGGGATGGAGAATCCAGTGCCCTATGGAACCTGGTGCATTAGGAGAGGCCTGAGGGTGGGAGGTGGAGCCTGCAAAGATCCGCCAGCCACAGTGGCTGAGGGGGCCTGGTGCTTGCCGGGGAGGTGCTGCCTTGCATAGGGCAGTGAGGAGGGTGTTGCCTGGAGCCTCGCTGCTGAGGGGCCCACGTCACCCTCCCTGCCCCTGGAGCCCCCTCTAGACAGAGTCCCTGCCTGCCTGGCTGACGTCACCGCTGGCTGTGCGTTGGCCGGGGCTGCAGGTGTGAGTCCCTCCCCTTGGGCAGCCGTGGGGGTGGATGGCCGGGGCAGCATTGGGAGCGAATGTCTTCCCAGGTGGAGCAGGCTGCCCACGGGACGAACTTGGGGGTTTCTGTGAGGACCAGGTGGGCAGGAAGGGGTGTGTCATGAGCTGGGCAAATGTTCTGGAAGGATTTCTGCCCCCTATAGCTCCTGTGTCCTCATCTCGCCTCTGTTCTGCTTGACCTCACTGTGAGCACTTGGGCAAGTTTTGTTAACCTCTCTGGCTTGTAGTTTCCTGGGCTTAAAAAAAGGGAATTGAGCTAAATTATCTCTCAAGACTCTTTCTAGTTCTAGACATTTTGCATCCCCTGTCAGTCCAAGGAAGATGGGGGAGAGGGCTTGGAAACTGCTAAATTCAGGGATAGCGATTCTGTTGGGGGCCACAGAGGAACAGCTTGAAGCCTCTCCACTCCAGCTCCATGCCCACCCCTGGGGCAGAGTGTGGGCAGATGCCAGGGGACTGAGCAGGAATAGCCCTGGGTAGGTGGCCCCATTCCCCTGTGCCCAGTAAGAAGTCAGCACAGCCATGGGGCTGGTGCCATGTCTGCTGCCCGAGGACTTGGTCTTTGATGCCATGTCCTGCTGGTGGAATCCGCAGCCCTTATTCCTTTTCCTTCTCCTGCCCTGCCCACCCATCCACCTAGGGCCAGTGAGGATCAAAAACACCTCAATCAAGAGAAGTACATGCCAGCCTACGGGGACCTGCCTAGGGCCCAACCCCCTCTGTGAGGACCTTTCAAGCCCTGTGCAGCCTGAATGCTGGAGAATTCCCTCCTCTGGGGAGTTGGGAGGTGGCAGGAGTGCCCTGCTCCAGGGTAGGGTGGGCGAGTAACTGCGCTGGCCAAGGGGGGATGTGTGGAGAGGACGGTGACAGTACCCAGGCCCTGGCTGGATAGTTAGCCTGCTGCCCCCTGGCTGGGAGGGGCCAGAACCAGGTGCCCATGTGGCCTCAAACCTGCCAGGTGCCCTCTTGGAAAAGGCCTTTGGTTTCTCCTGTCCAACATGAGAACGGCGTGCCTTGGTCAGGGTTAGGTAAGGAGCTTGGTGTGGAAGGTGGCCAGCTGGCTCCAGGGCGCAGCAGCCCTCAGTGCACATCTGTCCCTCACCCACTGTCCCCGTCTGCCTGCCTCCATGGTGACAGCATGGTCGTGCACCAGATGGGTAATGGTGAGAGTGGTGGCTCAGCACAGCGCAGGGGCGCGTGACTACAGCTGGTGATTGTTTTGGCTCATGAGGTTTGCATCTCCTTTCTGGCCTCCCTGTCTTGGGCCCAAATGCCCTTCCTCCTGAAGGCTCCCTGCACTCCCTGCACTCCCCCTGAAGACCCTGGGTTGAGGCAGCAGTTGTGTTCCATGGAAGGTTCCCTTGTTTGTGTTGCTGGTGGACCCTGAGACAGTTCTAGTAGTTTAAGCAGTTTATTCAAAAGAGTGGACAATGGCATAATCTGGGGTGGGCCTTCTGGGCCTTCTGGCCTTCTGGGCCTTCTGGGCCTTCTGGGCCTTCTGGCCTTCTGGGCCTTCTGGGCCTTCTGGCTGGGCCTTCTGGCCTTCTGGCTGGGCCTTCTGGCCTTCTGGCCTTCTGGGCCTTCTGGGCCTTCTGGCCTTCTGGGCCTTCTGGCTGGGCCTTCTGGCCTTCTGGCCGGGCCTTCTGGCCTTCTGGGCCTTCTAGGCCTTCTAGCTGGGCCTTCTGGCCTTCTGGGCCTTCTGGGCCTTCTGGCTGGGCCTTCTGGCCTTCTGGCTGGGCCTTCTTGGCCTTCTGGGCCTTCTGGCTGGGCCTTCTGGCCTTCTGGGCCTTCTGGCCTTCTGGGTCTTCTGGCCTTGTGGCAGGGCCTTCTGGCCTTCTGGGCCTTCTGGCCTTCTGGCTGGGCCTTCTGGCCTTCTGGCTGGGCCTTCTGGCTGGGCCTTCTGGCCTTCTGGGCCTTCTGGCCTTCTGGCTGGGCCTTCTTGGCCTTCTGGGCCTTCTGGCCTTCTGGTTGGGCCTTCTGGCCTTCTGGGCCTTCTGGCCTTCTGGCTGGGCCTTCTGTCCTTCTGGGCCTTCTGGCCTTCTGCTGGGCCTTCTGGCCTTCTGGCTGGGCCTTCTGGCCTTCTGGGCCTTCTGGCCTTCTGCTGGGCCTTCTGGCCTTCTGGCTGGGCCTTCTGGCCTTCTGCTGGGCCTTCTGGCCTTCTGGGCCTTCTGCCTTTATCTGTAGGTGGAGAACTCCGTGGGGAGTGGAGCCGAGCAATGGCACCTCCCTGTGTGCTGGGACTGAGGGGAGATCTTGCAGGTGCGGCTATTAGAGGGCTGAGGGGTCCTAGGCCTGGTGTGACCCCCAGGCCCTCCACCTGCCCCCCAGATGGCCGGCACCAGCCTCACCCGTGTAGGCCAGGAGTCTGCCCAGAAGCCCCACAGTCTAGAGGGGTATCTGTCTGAGCCCCGCTTCCCCCCTGGCCTGGAGGCTCTGCAGTGTCCTGGGAAGTGCCCTGGCAGCCCAGGGCAAGGTCTGTGCTGAGGGCCCTGCTGGGGTAGGCGTGTGCTCTGAGGCTGAGGAGCCTCGTGCAGCCCCTCCTAACCCCCCTTGAGAGGTGGAGGAGCTCCTGACTGGCCGCAGGCAGGCACCCCACTGTACGTGCTGCTTCTCCGAGTGGCGGGGGCTCCGAGTCTGCCCACCTGTCTCTGCCCTCCTGCCTGTGCCCACCCTCCAGTTCTCCCCGCCGCGCTCCGAGATAGCCCTCGGAACCTTGGCTGTGCTGTCCTGGTTACAAGGGTGCAAGGCAAGGTCAAAGGCACCCGCTGGAGGCTTCCTTCCCTTGCAACTGGAAGATGCTGGAAAAGGGTGTCTCATGAGGAAAGGGTGACTGCTAGAGGCTGTCCTGTGCAGAGTCCTTGTCAGGTAGGTGGGGATCTTGGACGTGGCTGCAGGCAAGGAGGCCGACGGTCAGAGAGGCCACCCAGGGGGTGGACAGCCGCCCTGGCAGGGCCGGTGGGATGCAGGGGTGCTTCTCTCTTCCCCACCAGCCTTGGAGGTGGATCAAGGGTTGTAGCCTGTTGCGAAGGGGCAGAGCAGCCCCTGGTTAGGGACAGCGCCTCCCACAGAGGGCTTGGCCCTGGCAGTGACTGTCACGGTCACAGCGTTATGATCATCACTACTGCAGTGCTGCCTGCATTGCCACAGTGCTTTTCACTGTCCCCAGAGCTGGCAGGGTGAGGCCTGGGATACAACATGTGCAGAATTGAGTGAATTCCATTCGCCAGGCTCCCCGGGTCAACCCCAGATTTTACAGAAGCAGCATCTGAGGACCAGAGAGGTGGCCAGACTTTCCCGGGTCACACAGCGGGTAGCACAGAGCTGGGCTTGGCTGCTGGGTGCCTGCCCTTGTGCCTAGTGCTCCACCCCCCCTTCCTCCCACCCCTGTAGCCCGCTCGGTGCACAGGTGCGTCCTGTTGGAAGAACGGAAAAATAGCCTCAGGACCTGGCTCAGAGGGGCCAGAATGCCGGGCCCTGCCGGCGGGGGTGGGGGGCCTGAGCACCTGTCATGGATCTGGCCTGAGGCCCTCCCTGCTGGAGCAGGGGTGCCTGTGTGCGCCCTGCCCCGAGTTCTCGACACCCCAGCTTCCTGGCTGTTGTGTGCTCTGCCCGTGTCAATATTATGACCACACGTGAGACTTCCTGTGGGTGGGGCGCACGTGGGATGGCCGCGTGAGGCAGCCACGTGGAATTGGAGCCTCTGTGTCCTCAAGCTCCATGGAGGCCGTCCCCATTGCCGTCCTTGGGAGCCCTTGCAGTCAAGCCCCCAGTCTCGCAGGGTCTCCAAGCACATGGGCCTGCACTGCCTTTGTACCAGGGGGGACCTGGGCAAGATTTCTGGCCTTAGTTTTCTCATCTGCGAAGTGGGCACAGCAGTAGTTGCCTGGCAGACTGTCTCAAGGTTGGGGAGGATTGTGGCCAGGTGGAGCCAGGGGACAGCTTGGTAGCTGTGCACCCCCAGTCTTTCTGTCTGCTTCAGCCAGGTGGCCACCTGTGGATGTCTGTTGTGGAACTGTCCTGTGATTTGGCCCTTGGACCCCTGCCTGGGCTTCTTCATGGGGGCTTACCACCCAGCTTGAGGCCTGACTGCCTGGGTTCCTGACGTGGCCGGCCACTCACTATGCTAAGCTCTGTGCCTCAGTTTCCTCAATTTCACAATTTCCCACCTACCAGGGCTATGTCAGGACCAGTGACACACTCCATGAGCAGTGCACAGGGCATGCCGGGCGGAGTCAGATGTGACAAGGGTGAGCTGGAGTGGCTGTTGTTCTCCAGGTCCTGTCCCACAGTGTCCTCTAAATGTTTGGTGACTGGGGTGTGCACGGCCCTGCTCCCTGGGGGCAAATAGGGTTTGACTGTGGTGTCCAGAGGAAGGAAGGAGAGAGGGAGGGGGTCATGGTGCAAGTCACGGGAGACTGTCAGTTAAAGGGCAGTCTGGGAGCGGGAAGGACGGGCGGGCAGCTCAGGGCTGTGCGTAGGGGAGGGGAGGGTGGAGTGCGGGACAGGAGTGGCAGGAAGGGAGGCTGCTTGCTGTGCTGTGCCGTGGTTGGTGGGGCTTTTCCTCAAGGGCCCACTTGGTTGAAAGATGCCGCTCCAGTCGCCTCACCCCCTGGGCTCGTGCCCCTCCTCCCAGGTCTTTCTCCGGACCTCCCAGGGCCCAGTGTGGTGAGGAGAGCTGGGCTCAGGGCCCCAGGCAGCCTCTGCCGCTTCCCAGCGTGGCCCTGGGAACACAGACCTGCCCACTGTGCACCTCCCTCTCCTCCTCAGGTAGCCTCTAGCGTGGCATTTGTCTGGTGATGATGTGAGATTGTGTGTGCCAACGGCCAGCCCAGGACCTGGCCCAGCTGAGTGGCGGGGGTGGGGCAGCCTCCCACATGGCCCAGACCAGCCCAGGGTGTCTCTCCTGCCTCGGGGGCACTTTCGCTGCCACACCCTGCGCCCCAGAGGCCTCCTTGTCTGCCGTCACTGGAGACCTGCCCGCAGCTGTGCAGCCAGTCAAGGAACACAGCCAGGCACAGGCACCTGGGAACTTTGTGGCCAGGTCAGGCTGTGGCTTTGCTGTGATTGGTTAAGAGGCAGGTCTGGGCAGGCCTGGTGGAGACCCCGGGGGGGGGGCAGAGTGGCCGGCAGGCCCTGGAGGCTCTGGCCCCCTCTGACTTCCCAACACCGCCCGGCCCAGCAAGAGAGTGCTGGACAGGGAGCCAGGTGGGTGGTCTAGGCCCGGTCACACCACTGATTGGTCTAGGGCCATCCCGCTGTCCTGAGCCTCAGCTTCCCCATTTATAAACTACAGAAGGTGGGGCTATCTGGTGGGCCCGTTCTGCACCCACATTTCTGTTGCCACCCTGTTCTCTGGCTCCACTCCGTGCCCAGGGTTTCCTGGGAGTCCTGGCCAAGACTCAGCTGACAACCATGAATGCCCACCCCAGTCCAGATCCCCCAGCACCCCGATGCCTCTTTGGATCCTGCCCGCCCTCCAGGACAGCCCTTCCTCCCAGCCCCACCGGCCTTGGGTACCTCTGAGGACCCACAGCCCATCTCAAGGAGCCCAGCACTGGGCTGCCGTGACCGAGAGCACCTCTGCCCTCCCCACACGCACTCAGGCTCCAGCTGGCCCTCCCAGCAGGCTCCCGTGCCCGCGGGCCACGGAGGGTACACAGGGCCTTAGACAGCCCGTCTGGCTTCTGGTTCCTCCTGCTGCCTCGAGCAGGTCACTTAGCCTTTCTGAGCCTCCATTCCCTCTTTGGGACTTCGAAGGCAGGGGCTGCATGGGAAGTCCTAGCTCCGTCTCCCCCCGGCACCCAGAGCCCGTTTCCCTGAAGTCCTGCAGTGTGGGGTGGGCGCTGGGCAAGGGCTGGGGGCAGCCTCTCCTGCACACTCGCTGGCTCCAGAGCCTGGGTGGGCATGCAAGGGCCCTGGGACTTGGTTTCTTTGTCTGTAAAAATGAGGAAAGTAACATCTGCCTTACTGAGGCTGCGAAGGGTTAAGTAGGCAGAGATAAGATCTGATCTGGGTTTTATGAAGATCTATGCAGCCATGGTCTGGATGCATCCCGACCCCGGCTGCAGAGAGATGAGCAGGTTTGGGTGCATTTTGGAAACGGTGAAGGACTAGCTGATGCACACCTTTATGGTCATTCCGCTTAGAATGGTTTCCAGCGGCTCTCGGGAGTGGCGCTTTCCTGATGGGGTAATGGAGCTGTCTCTTGCTGGGATGGCAGCCAAAAGAGGTCTCGTTATGCTGCTCATAAAGGCACCAAGGCCTGGGAAGGGTCGGAGGTCAGCATAAGCCAGTTGCTGGGCTGGGCCCCAGCGCACTCCGCTGCCCCTCCTCGGCTCCAGCAACTGCCCCCCTCCCCCGCTGTCCTGCAGCAGGAGGCCAGTCGCTCGGTGCCTGGTCCAGCCTGCCAAGCACTGTTATTTCCCCGCTGCCAGCAGCTGCCCTGGCTGGTCCCTGGCCCTCCCCGGCCATCTGCAGAGATGCTATTTCCCCTTCAGCAAACCCTTGGGAGGGGCAGGGCTAGCTTGCAGCTCAGCTTGGTATCCTGTGGGTCCCAAGAGCCACTGTTTTCCCTGAAGACTGTCATCCCAGCTCCCCAGGCCTCTCGGGAACACCTGCCAGTCCTGGACACCTGCCGCTGCCCAGAATCGGGAGAGCAGCCTGTTGTCCCTAGCCCTGCAGTGTCTCTGTCTGCTCTGCCATGCCGGCCTGGGCCCAACCCATTGCAGTCCCGCTGGGGTCTGCTACATTCCTTACCCATGCCGCAACCCCCCTGGGCAGTTGCCTGGGGAAGCACCGTTCTGGGCGCTGTGGGGTTTGAGAGACAACCAGGAAGCCAACTCTGGAGCCTGCCGACCCACAGTCTGCTGAGCAAGCCGGGGTGCTCCTGAGGCTGAGGGGCTTCTGAGCAAGCCCCTGTCTCTCCTCTGCGACTTCCTGGTGCACCAGCATCTTTCATTCCATGTTTCCCATCTGTTTACTGTGTGTATGTTCGTAAGCGTATCACATCCTTCTCTTAATGAAGCGAGGGACCAAGGGAGAAAGGCCAGGGCCCAGCGCAGGGCAGCCAGAGGGGTGGGCTCCACATGGGTCCCTGCTAAAGTGATGAGGGGGTGTCCCCGAGTGGGGGTGCGTGCTGGGCTGGGGGTGGGTGGCAAGGCTCGGCCAGGCTGGAAGGACCGAGAGGCCAGGGCAGGGGGTTGCTGAGTGCAGAGGCTCTGAGGAAAGCCAGGGGTTGAAGGAGGGGAGGAGGGGGCACCAGGCAGCCGCCCAACCTGGGTCTGAATCTTCGTGAAGCGGTGGGGGGGGGGGGCTAGACTCGGCAAGGAGGGAGATCAAGGCAGCAGAGGCCATTATGTCTCTGTCGGGGCCCTCGGGGATCGCCCGGACCCAGCGCTTCTCTGAGTCTTTCCGGCATCCCGCTCTTGGCTTTCGCCGCGGGAGCCACGGCGTCCACAGTCGCGCCGATTCCCCTGTTAGTGGCAAAGCTGCCACCCCAGGAGTCTTCCCGGCAAACGCGGGCCGTTTCAGCTGTCTTCCCAACTCCCCCTGCTTTGAGTGGCTCATGGGCCTCTCTGGGGAGGGAGGAGGCTTCCACTAGCCCCATGTGCGTGTCCAGAGGCCCGCGGGCGTCCGCTGACGGGAGGCGCTGGCCCAGAAGGGCCCATGCTGCGTGTCCGGCTTGCTGGGCACCTGGGCCGTGGGACTCCTGACAGCAGCAGCCTCACAGGGCCACTCCTGCTCCTAGGTGTTAGAGATGCCAGCCGAGTGGGACCTGGCCCTGTTCTCAGGAGCCGGCGGTCTGGGGGAGCCCCCTGACCTGCCTCGAACCCCCTGGTCGTTTTCCTTATCTTCTTGTGCCAGCAGTTCAAGGCCTTGGGAACTGTCTCCTTAAAGTCACATCATCCGTGACAGCAGGGGCGCATTCCAGCCCCTGCCTGCCCGCCACCCCCAGGCAGAGTGGGAGCTGCAAGAGCCCCTTCCTGGCCTTCTGGGTGAGTCACTGCACCATCCTCCAGGTGGCACTTTCAGAGGACAGGAGGTGGCAAGGCACACTTCGCTTTGGCCATGTAGCATTGTTTCAGCAGCAACTGGGACAGCGCAGGGGCTGGCTGGGCCCCTGGACCCGTGACAGGCACCAGCAGTCTGTGTGGACGGGCTGGCTTCAGGGCTGGTGTGACCGAACCAGCCTTGGGAGAAGCCCGGGCTCTCTCTGAGCAGAACCCAGGGCCCAGCATGGGCCCAGGGAGGGGGAGGTTCAGACTCGGCCAGGCAGGCACAGAGCACCTCCACCCTCTTATGTGATGCAGGCCTAGAAGAGGGCAGTTCTGGAAAGTTCCTCCTCACTTTTCAGAAGAAGAAACTGTATCCAGGTGGAGGGCACTTGTCGAAGGATGCACACCTGTGACAGATGGGGGCCTGGCTGCTTCGCCAGGGCTGCTGCTCTGGAGCGAGGCGGTGGGCTTGCGGAGAGCTCTGGCGGCAGGAGAAAGTGTGTCCCGTTCTGTTCCCTGCAGCACCCATACTCCCCCACTCTTCCTTGTCCCTCTGCCTCACCTTCCTTCTCCAGGGAGGGTGGGGGTTGCAGTGCTGTGTAGAGCTCCCCCGCTTACCAGCAAGCACTTCACCACAGTGTCTCAGTTTCCTGCTCTGTGAAATGGGCATGCTGAGAGTCCCTGCTCATGGGGCGGCTGTGAGATTTAGCCAGGTGGTCCCTGGGTGGGGTTTAGAGTGTGTCCATCAGTACTCTCGCAGAAATGTGTGTGGCCACACTGGTGCCCCATCCCCAGAGACCATTGAGACCCTGCATTCTCTTGAATGAGCGAGTAGGTATATGCCCCTGCCCCCTTTCTCTTCCGAGCTGTGGGGACTTTGTACAAACCTGCGGGCATCACCCTGGTTGTTGCTAACGAGACCATGCAGCCGTAGGGCTCCCTTGGCTCGGCCCTTGCAGCTCTTGGCTCACGTCGGCTGACTTGATGTGGTGGAGCAGGGAGTCCAGCTGCCCCCTGCGGCCCTGCGGAGCATCCTCCTGCACCGCTGGCCGCGCGCCAAGCTCCCAGGGCCGTGTCCGTGCGTCTGGGACCAGGCAGCTCTGCGCTCCCGAGCTTGGCGCGCTCCGGAGTGGGATGTGGGAGGCGGTCCCCGACACCTGAGGCGCAGACCTCTTTCCCCCTTTGTGTTTCCCGAAGGACAGAGGCCGACCTCCGGCCAGTGGAGCTGGCAGCAGAGGGGAGGGACCTGGTCTCTAACATGTCTCCCTTAGGCTGGAAGCCAAACACCTTCTCTGCGCAAGGTGTGTCTGCCAGAGAAACAGGTGAGAGGAGAGCAGGGAGGCGAAGGCACCGGCTGCTGTCGGCTTGGGGTCACCGGCCTCCCCCGCTGTCCCCGGCCGCCCCTGCTCACAGGCCAGGGTGCGGGACCAGTGCCCCCAGAGAGGCCTCCCCACCATCTGGCTTGGAGCAGCCCCACGGCGCCCCGCTAGGTGTCTGCTGGCAGGAGGGGGTTGAGCGGCCCCCCAGATGCGGCTCTCGAGACCAAGAAGGAGATAGAGGGGGCTGAGGAGAGTTACCTATAAGAGTTTCTAGATTTTACTCACTTCCCAGGTAGATGTGCAGAGCTGGAAGGAACCACGGGGTCTCACTTGACTTGGAGTTGCTGCCAGGGTGTCGGGGTGGGGTGGGGTGGCGGGGAACGGAGGAAGATCCCGGGAAGTGGCCCTGCTGGGAGGGGCCCCAGGTGGGAGGTGAGCAGGGCGGGGTGTGCTGGGCGGGCTGGTGTTGGTGGTCAGTGGACACGGGCCCTTCACGGGCTGGCAGCTTCTGTGGCCTTAATGGGTGCACAGTTAGGGGACTCCAGTGTGAGGGGCCGGGCGCAGCTTCATTTGAGGGGTCATTTGGACAAAGGTGCTGGTGGCACCACAAGGAGACTGGGGTGACGGTGAGTGTGGCCGCCTGTGCCCTCTCGATTTCTCACTGCGTCCTCAAGGCCTCCCAGGAAATAGGGATAGTGACAGGGCAGCAAACAGAATGCCCGAGGCGTGCGGGCGCCCTGCGCACCGGCCAGCAAGGCCTGGGCTGGGAGCGGGGGGCTCGTCTCCCTTCCGGGGGCAGCGGGTGCATCTGACGGCTGCCGGCCCGGGCCCCTCATCCCTGGGCCCCGCATCTGACCCTGCGGTCCGGCCCACGGGGAGGCAGAGGCCATATATGCAGGTCCCTGAGGACACCGTGTGTGGGGACGTCAAAGCCTGCCTAATCCCGAGCCTGCCAGGCGCCTTCACGCTGAAACGGAGAGCTGCGCGCTGGCTTCCATGAAGAAAAGGTCGTGACTGGGGTTTGCGGGAGGGGAGTGAGGGGCCGGGGCTCCACGGGGGTGGGGGCACTCACCAGGCTCCTGGCCTGGGGGCGGGGGCGCAGGGAGCAGTGTGTTCAGAAGACGCTGTTCCCTGAGCACGGATTTGACACCTTCTCCGCTGTCAGAACTGAGGCACCCCTGGCCCTGGGCGCTTGGATCAGGTGTGAGGTCCAGTGGCCTAATTTTAGACCTTGGGCCTCCATGTCAAAACAGCAGCAGGATAATTTCAAAAAAAAGAAAGCAGAGGAAAATGACAGCATGACCTTGACCACCTTGTTAATCAGGGATCAAGCACATCTCTGTGAGGGAGGGGCGTTGCCGGGCAGGGCCACCGTGGCCACAGTTTGCTGCCCGCAGGTCGCCGTGGCACCCCGACCCCTCATCCACTGGGCCTGGGAAGCTGCCCGGCCGCCCCGAGTTGGCAGAGGCCGTGTGGACGAGGAGCAGGTCCTTGCCTGCAGGGGCCTGCCCCCCGGGGTAGAGCACAGGGACTGTCGGGAGGGACACTGGTGGCCATCTGGGGCGAGGCCCTCATTGTCAACAGCGAGAATCCCAATGGGCAGGTGAGATACCTGTTTACCTAGGACCCTCTGGGAGGAATCTGTTTTGCATCAGAGATTTTTCGAGTTTTGGTGAAACTTTAAATGCCTCAAATTGTTTCTTTCTGTTCTTTTTCTGTTGGTAATATTCTCAACCTCACATAGGCTCCCTGGCCCCCTCAGTCTAGCTGTGTCGTGGGGACGAGGGGTCACCGGCCAGCAGCTCAGGGTTACAGCCCAGAGCGCCGCTCAGGGGCTGCTGGGCTGTGCTGCCCTCGCGCCCCTGCATTGTGGCCCTGGGTGCTGCACGCTCCAGGGCTCCGTGCTCGTTCCGTGTTTCAGGCCCTTCCCTGAGCCCTCACGCCTCGCTGCTCATAGTGCCTGGCACCCTGTCCCACCCCCCTCCTGTGTTGCTGCTTCTTATCTGCTGTTTGGGGCGTCCAGGTGATCAGAGGTGTTGGAACTGTACGTGAATAAAGCGCGACAGGACTGACTGTTCCACTTCAGCCTGGTTTTCGTCTGTTCCTTGTCTGGGACGAGTGTGTGGAGACATGTGCAAACCTGCTGCGCTTGGAGGGGGCCGGTGCACTTGGGCTGGCTTGCCACCTTGCAGCCCTCTGCCCCTGCCCCAGGGACGGAGTTAGTTTGTTGTTTGTAGTTATCTCTGCAGTTATTATGTTTAAACTTTTTAATTTTTAAGAAGGTTAATACATGTGTGTGATAAAAGTTCAAACAGCCCTGAAAGGCACAGAATGAACCTGGCTCTCTTGAGCCTCTTTCCCCTGCGTCCCCTCCCAGTTTCTTGGGGTCCCTTCCCGAGATGTTCTCTGCATGGAGACATCTCCCTCTTTTCCCTGCATGTGTGGGAGCATCTTCTGCATGTTGTGCTACATTTTTTCTTTCATAGAAAGTTGTAACAGTAACAGTGACTGAGGTTACTGGCATTCCCTAAGTGCTAGCGCCTGTTCTAATTAACCCTTGAAGAGAATGCCCCGTGGCGCTCAGTGGCTTTTGGAGATTGCTCGCCATGGCATCTGTGGATCTCGGTTCTTTTCCGTAGCTACAGTGCCCCACCGATGGGTCCTGTGGCCAACGCACCCGTTCTCCCACTGATGGCTGATTGGTTTGCTTCCAACCTTTCCTACTATAAACCGTGTTGAATTAAACCACCTGTACTGCACGTCTTCGCGTGGGCACATACACGCAGGTCTGTAGCAGGTCCTCGGATCACGTCTTTTCATTATAACATCGATGAGAAGGAAGTTGATTCCTGGCCAGGCCGCTGTCTGAGCCAGCTTGCATGCTCTCCCCATGTCTGCATGGTTTTTTCCCCCGTCCCCAATATGTGCACATTCCGTGAATCGGTGTGTCTATGTGGTCCCTGTCTATGTGTGAGTGTGTGAGCCGCCCTGCAGCAGCATGGCGTCCTGACCAGCCCTCGTTCCTGCCTGGCGTCCTGAGCTACTAGGATATGCTCTGGCCACCCAGGACCCTGAACTGGGATAATCAAGGGATGAGTGACTGTAAATTATTGTCAGTTAAAAATTTGTCAATTCTACAATAATCATACAAATGCAGGATCATAAACAACGTGGCCCTAGAGTGCTCAGTGAACCTGCCACACTCGTGTTTGAACTGTGTGATGGGAGGAGACGCTCCTTATAACGTTCACTTTGCCAACATTTATTCCTGGATTCAACCCACCACCAAGATGACTGCTGTCACTCCATTGATCCACCAAAAGTTAGGTAAATAATGATTTTATTTTTAAGAGATAGGGTCTCACTCTGTCACCCAGGCTGGAGTGCAGTGGTGCCATCAGAGCTCACTGTAGCCTCAAGTGGGTTCAAGTGATCCTCCTGCTTCAACCTCCCAAGTAGCTGGGACTACAGGCGCATGCCACCACGCCTGGCTAATTTAAAAAAAATTTTTTGGTAGAGATGGGGTCTTGCTCTGTTGCCCAGGCTGGTCTGAAACTCTTTGCTCCGAGCAAATGATCCTCCCACCTTGGCCTCCCAAAATGTTGGGATTAGGCATGAGCCACATGCCTGGCCAATCTTACTTTTTTTTCTTTTAAATTAATCTGTCTTAAATGTATGTATAGCTCACATGTATTTCAATATTTAATATTAGAAGTGTTTCAGGTCTTTATTTAGAAGTGCGATGAGGATGTTTTTGTGACCAGAAATATGCCGTGGGAACTTAACTCTTGTTTATAGCAATTAACCTATGGTAAATTGGTTTCGTTATATGTTGTGTCTCTTAAAGTCACAGTTTCCAACGGCCCATTGCTGATGTTAAGTGACGCTCTGCTATACTTCTGGACCTGGCACTGCAGTGGGTCTGACGGTGGCAGAGTTGCGGGGAGGGGCCCGTGTTTGTGGTGGGCTAACACCCCACGTCCTGAAGCAGACTGTCTTGGGGTGGCCTGTGCAGGTGACCCTTGTCCCCAGCTGTGCATCTGCAAAGCCAGAGGGGCCCTGGTTAAGGCCTGTCTTGCTCAGCAGTGTGGAAACGCTGTACGAGATCATCCCCAGAGAGACCGGGCAGCGGTGGCCTCTGGAACAGGCAGGGATCGTGCTGTTCTGTTTCATCCCTCCCTTTCGGTAACAGCCATGAAAGTCCCTGTCCTCAGAGGGTCATGGGGATTGTTCTGTGGGGAACAATTAGCACAGAACACGGTATTTTGAACCCAGACTGTACCAGCGAGGAGAGGGAGTCCTCACGCCTAGCACGCTGTTCCCTGGGCTGCCAGGCCCTGTTTTCAGGGACAGTCACACCACTCTGCGAAGAAGGATCATCCCGTCAGCAGCCGACTTTCCATGCCCCCCACTGTGGGCAGGGCGGCTCCCCTCCCTGGCTCCGACCAGCAAGCTCGGTGGTGTGGGCGGCATGGGCTCCGGGTGGTGCGGGCTCCGGGCGGCGCGGGTTCCCAGGCGCTGGCGGTGTGCAGACCGGTGGGCCACGCAGCCCTGGCGGGGGCGTGCCTCCCGTCTGCTGGGCTGGAACACTGCGGAACCCTCAGACCCAGCGGAGAAGCACTGCCTTTGCCCACAGGATGGACAGATTGTCCCTCCGCAGGTGGGACAGATGGCCTGTGGCTATGGGCGGTACGGCCTTGGGTGCTGGGCAGGGCATAGAGGGCGGCCTTGTGCTGTCTTTAAAACTTTTCTGGAACCTAAAAGTATTTCAGAATAAAAGATTATTTTTTAAAATGCCATGGCCACTGGTCTCTGTAGAGGGTATGTCCCATGGCCTGGTCAGGGACCTGCTGCAGAGCCGCGGCCTGGCAGTGTGCCCTCTGGACACCCCCAGCGGGTGTGGGCACTGATGGCCCTGCGGCAGTCCCGCCTCCCGTCCTCCAAGGCCTGTCTCCACCGTAAAGCCCTCACGCGCGCTGGTATGAATTTGCCCCCCAACTCGACATTCTAACCCCTGGAGGAGTCTCTGGTCCCCCGAGGCCAGGGTGAGATGACTCCAGTCTGCTCAGAGCCTCTGTGATCCCTTCCCTGCTGCCCCGGCCCACTGGGGCCCACTGGAGCCCAGGCCTCGCACACACGCCGTCCCTTCCCCTGAGACGCTTAGCCCTCGGGGGCAGTGCGGCCCAGCCGGCCCGCCCTGCCCTGCCCTGCACTGGGCACTCAGGGCTCTGTCCTCACCAGAGCCAGGCTGGACTGGGGCTGGGCTGTGTGTGGCTCACCAGCCCTGAGCTCCTGTCTCCCGGTCTATGGCCTGCGGGCCCTGACGACAGCTACCGCACGGGTGCCGTCAACCCTGGGGGCTGAGGGGGGTTGCCCCCTCCCTGAGGGAGACGGGCCTGTGGCATCCTGGTGGCCGAGTCTGGACGGGATGGCTGCTGCTGCCTGCCAGGCAGAGCCGGTGCCGTGGGACTTCTTTGGTGAGGCGCGTGATGCCGCTCTCTGTCGTTTCAGATTTCCTTTTTTCTCAACTCCTTCGTTCTGGCTTCTTTGTCCCTCACATCCCATTGCCCTTTGCCACGTTGTCTGGAACGATTTTCCCAGAATGCAGTTGTGGACTGCGGGGAGATTGGGATTTTCCATGCCCCTCCCCAGGGCACGAGGCTCTGCCGTGTGGAGACGCCTCACCCTCAGTACAAAGTCAGGTGGACCTGCTCTCGCGTCCCCCCTCGGCTGAAGCCCAGGCCCTGGGGGTCCCGGGGGTCCTGCCCACTGTGGGTGTGCCCCCCGACAGGAGGAGGGGGAATGAGGCTTTCCGGGTAGAGGCTGGGCTGGACTTGGGACTTCTCTCGATGCTTTTCCACCCAGAAGGCCCTTCTTCCTGCGTTCTGATGGTGTCTCCTTCTTACCCCTCGGGCCTCAGTGTGAGGGTCCCCCTCCATCACACCCCCGCCCCAAGTTATTCTCTCTCCCAGCACCCTTTTCTTTGCCACGCAGAGAGGAAGCCCCTTGAGGGCAGAGGCTAGGCCTGGCCTGGCCGCTGTGGCTGCTCCGCAGCTGCCGGGAGAACAGATCTGTGCGTGGAGGGGTAGGGGCTCTGCAGGCTGGCGGCCTGCGGCTGGAGGGCTCTGCAAATATTCCACTCTGCCTCAGCAGAGGGGCGCTCCTGGCCTGCTCAGTTATTTCCAATTGAATTAATTATCCTGCATTAACAGCGAGCCGCTAATAGGGAACATTGGGTGCCCCTGAGGAGGAGCCGGCGCGGCTGGAGGGCACACTTGGCGCCCGGAGAGCGGCAGGCAGCGTCTCCTTGGGAGGGCGGGGGCCCTGAGCCTCTCCAGCTGGCGGCCAGCTCCGTCCCGCAGCCACTGACCCGTGCCACGGCCACGTCTCTCTGTCCTTTGAAAGGAGAGGAAGGCCAAGCCTGGTGGGCGGGGGCTAGGTCAGCCTGCGGCAGATGGAACAGTCCCAGCTTGGCTCTCACTGCAGCTGTGAGTTAATGAGGCAGCCTGCGCTGGCATCTAAGCTCAGCAACCACCAGGAACTAAGTGGGGTTTCGTGGCTTGCCTCCAAATTTCCAGCCCTGTTGGGCCACCCAAGACCCACCCTGTGCTGGCCTCTCCTTGGCCACAGGCCAGGCTGGCCCTGGCATGAGCAGTGAGGCCCCCAGGCTGGCACGTGGAGGCAGAGGCCTGGGGGCCGGGCCGGTGGGTGTGCGAGGCCATTCTTGTAGCCCTGCCCGTGCCATCCCCTCATCTCGTTCTCTCCCCATGGCCTTAGCAGACTTAGCAAATGCCAGAAGCAATGAGGCGCGCTCAACTCTGACCATGCCCGCGACCCCTTGGCCTCGAGAGCCTGGCACCACTTTGGCACCTGCTTCTGAGAATGCGGAGGGAAAGCCCTGCTGCTCCTGGGGCCATTTCTGTCTGGTGGGTTAAGGGCCACCTGGCCACCGCGGGGATTGGGGAGGGCATGGGCTGGCTGCGCCGGGGCACAGGGGTCTGGCGTCCAGTAGGCTTGTGCCCACGCCGCGGCTGGCACGTGCCCTTCTCCACAGGGGCCGGCATCTCCTTTCTTCCCCAGTGAGCGACGGCTTTGCTGGCCTCAGGTGACACTCCTTTTGCCCGGGCCACTGCAAATGCAGAAGTGGCACTGGATTTAGCCAGCATGTCTGTGCAGAGCTCCAGGGAGGTGCAGACAGGTGTGGAGGGGTGCAGCCCTCCCCCGAGAGTCCACAGGCTTGGAGGCGATGAGACGGGTGCAGGCTCGGAGGCCGTGCGCGAGGCCCTGGTAGCGTGGCCCAGGGGACTGGAGAGGGGACAGAAGGTGGAAGGAGGTTGGCACCAGGGGGAGAGGGAGATCTTAGCAGGAGGAGTCAGGCTTCTGAGGAAGCAAACTAGTTTCTCAGGCAGAAGGGGACTTTTTTTTAATCTACAGACTTCGAATGTACAGGAAAGTAGAGAATGAACCTCCAGGCATCAGCACCCAGATTCCAGAACACCGTACTCCTGACGGACGTCACAGACACTGTGACCTGTCCCTGTAGCACTTGGTCGTGGCATCTCTAAAACTAAAGATGTTTCCTGCCTCAGCACAACTTCATTATCACAGAAGAGAACATTCTGAGCAGAAGTTCCGAAGCAGGCAAGAGCGAGTTTGTTCTGGAATGGAATGAATGAATGAGTCACTGGATGCACCCAGCCTCTGGGAGGGGCCCGAGGAGGCTGCGCCTTGCGGGGAGAGGAGGCTGAGACCCAGGACCTGGGACAACGGACCCGGCCGGAGGGCTCCTGCTGTGGCTGCTCCAGTGGGCCGTGGGAGCGGCCCTGGGGTCTGTTTCCTTGTGTATAAAATAAAGTTCCTTCCTTGTGGGTGGTCAGGAGGATTCTGAGACAATGCACAGGAAGGGCTCTGCACACAGTAGGTGCCCAGCTCTTGCCGCCCAGCTCTTGCCGCCCAGCTCGGTGCCACCACCCTTCCCAGCCATGTGCGCCCTGTCCGCCGTTCCCATAAGAGGCTGTTGCTCAGATGCCTCAAAACCAGAGCTCTGTCTGGGAGTTCTCTCCCCTGCATGGTGCAAAGCTTAGAGCTGCTCTGAGTGACTGAAAATCATCTGTCGATTCATGTGCACGGTCAAGCTCAGAAAAGCCACGAGCTGGATTTTGCCCTTTGTCACATGAGTTGGCCTTGAAGCCATTTCCTGCCTTAATGAAAGTCCCTGCAGCTGTGCTCTGAGGGGGTCCCAGGCTCCAGGTGTCACCCCAGTGCCGCAGGGGCTCCCTGGCCTGGGTCCCGACCACGGAAGGGCCACCAAACAGGCCCCTGAGGAAAAGGAACGTTGGAGGCTAAGTGTGGAGCAGTCGGGGCATGCGCACAGCAAGCCACAGCTGCCACTTTGGAAGTTGGCTCTGGCAGAAACGGCGGTAATGGAATGGGCACGAGGCCCTCAGAATGCTGTAGGACAGTGCGTGACCTCTCGGCAGTCCCGGGGCTGTGGGTGAAATGCAGGTTCTGACTGAGCAGTCTGAGCCTGAGACTGTCATTCTAAGAGGCTCTCGGGGCTTCTGTGGCAGCCGGTCTGGGCAGCTCGCCAGGCGTGAGTAACAGGTTCGGAGGTGCAAGGAAGCAGCCTCTGCGGAGGGCGGCAGGAGGACAGACTACGTCCCCAGACCTGTTCCAGCCTTGGGTACTGAAGACCTGGCAGTGTCACCACCTGCCATCCCATGGGGCAGTCCTGGGTGGCTTCTGGACCCTGCACCTCTGAGGCCAACACACGGTGCAGGGAGGAGGAGCCCCAGGCCCTGCAGGCCGCCCTCAGCCTGTGTTTGCTCCCCCGGGAGCTGAGGGTCACACTCATGATCCCAGCTACCCCGCAGAGCCCAGGTGGGGATCAGGTGGACTGTGGATGTGAGAAAGCCCCCAAAGCCCGGGAGATTATATAAATGCCAGGACTGTGGTCACTGTCATTACTGGAAGGTTCAAGCCATTCCCCTGTCTTTCCTCCATGAAAGACAATGCCACCAAAACACTGAGACCCTGCTCTCGATCTGTTTGTGTCCTTGCTGTGGTTCAGCTCGCTCTCCGATGGCCCGAGAGATAGGCCTCTTGCAGCCTGCGGCGCGAGAGCGGAAAGCATTAGCCGGTGGGTTGTTGGAGGTGGCGGCAGGTAATCCCAGGAGGCCCTGGTGAGCTGAGGGCACAGAGCAGGTTCCTCTGGGGTTACCTGAGCAGGCACGTGTCCCAAACCAGCCTGGGCCCCCGTTTCTGGATTAACTCCTAGGGAGCTCAATGAGGCAAACGACTTTGCACAGCACAGCGCCTGCCTTAAAGAATAACAAGATTAGCTGTGCCCTTCTGGCTCTGGCACGGGTGTTCAGGGGGTTTCACTGGCCCTGAAGGACCTTGTCAGAGGCCGCGCCGGGCAGGTGGGTGCCTGGGTGTTGGGCCCATGTGGCTGTGGCCTGTGTGGTTGGCATTGGAGCTGGGGCTGGCAGCCCCGTCCTCTCCGGGCAGGGGGCTCATGAGGAAACACTACCGTCTCTGTGGACCCAGCTGGCAGCCCAGGCCTCGGCTGGACGGGCCACAGTCCCTGCCTGTCTCTAGGGAGCTGTGTGTCCCTGTGCAGGGTGCTTTATCTCTCTGAAGCTCAGAATCCTTGCATGGAAAGTGGACATTGAAATATTGATCTCTAGAAGCCTTGAGAACCCCATGCTGGCCACTGCAGCAGCGCCAGGTCTGGCAGACGTTTCAAGTTCGGTGAGTGGCCTCTGGCTCCCTGGAGCTGGGGCCAGGAGACCAGGCTCCAGGGGCTGAAGCCCCCTGGTGTCCATGCTGCCCATGCCCCGGCCGTGGCAGGCGGTCCCGGGGCCCCTCACACGCCCCCTTTCCTGGGAGCGGCTGTGGGGACCGGCGCTTCAGGTGAGCCCCGGTCCTGGCGCTCCGCGGAGGGGTCTGCGCTGCTCCCTGCCCCCCCCCCCCAGACGCTGGGCAGCCTGGGCTGTGGAGACCCGTGGAGCTGGGGCAGGAAGAGCCTGGGCTCCGGTCCAGTGCCTCAGCTGACTGGAGGTGACTTTCAGAGCCACCGTGCTGGTTGATGTGGGAAGGACATCTTCCTGGCAGGGGCCTGGGAGGTTGGGGTTGTCTATAACGCCCGCCTGGTGCCTGGAGCCTGCCCCATATGGCGGTGGGACCGAGCACAGCTCCGCGGAGGTCGGGTCACTCTTGTGGGTGGGAACGGACTTGCAGCCACACCTGCGGCCCCAGAACCCCTGCGGCGGGCCTGTCCCCTACTCTAGCTGAGCCCTCAGCCAGCCCGGGTGTCTGGGGGGGCCACAGTGGGTGCGCACAGAAAGAGGGAAGAGCTCGTAAATACGGGCAGTGGCTACACTCCCTGACCATCGCCTATTTGTCATCAGTGAACTTTTACTGAGAGCCTGTTGTTTGCCTTGAGGTGCCCAGAGGAGAGCACTGCGGGGGTGTTCACTCCCCAGTGACATGTGTACAGAGTGCCAGGTGCCCTCTGAGGCCGGTGGGGTCACTGCAGGACGGGGTGGGGGTGGGGAGGCGTCTCCAGGTGCCTGCCCTGGAGGAGTGGGCGTGCTGGGCCACGGGAGCCTGTGGAGAGGGGGTGGAGGGGGAGGGTGGGAGCAGACTGGGCCTCGCGTCCTGCACCCCCTCAGGTGAAGGGACCACACTCACCAGCACCAGTGGACGCTGTTCTTGGGGTCTGACAGTCGAGGCCCAGCCAGTGCTCCTCACCCCCTAGCTCTTCCTGGGCTCAGCCCCCCGGCCCCTCCTGGGACACGATGCCAGGCCCCTCACGGGCCAGCCGCCCTGCCCCGGCGCACTGTGCCCAGCCCGAGGTGGGTGCCTGTGCCTGGCGCTCTGGGCAGAGCTGGTGCAGACCAGCGTCCCCTTAGGACAACACCCCCGGGCCGTCTGCCTGGGGGTAGGGGTGGGGCTGGGATGGGGCCTCTGCTGCTCCCCTCCCCTCCCGTGAGCCATCCTGCAGGCCCCCACACCTGTGCCCTGCCCACGGCCCTGGCCAGCTGCGTGCTGTCCCCCGGTCCCTCCCCTTTGTGTGCTGCTTTGTGGGCTCAGCTCTGACTCTGTCTTCCACGAAGGGGTCTTGTCCCCTTAGGCCCTGGCCTTAGTTCCTCTTCCCCTGCCTCTCCATTCCTGCAGGGCCCCTCCTGCTCCCGGGCCTCCCTGTGGGGCGTAATGGCGGGGAGTGTGCCGACTACGTGGTGGCAGCCACCAGGACCCCTCCTGCCACCCTCCTGAGGGGCTCGGGCAGTGGTGTGTGGGTGGGGCACGGGCTCTGGCAGAGAGCGGGGGTGGGTGGGCCCAGGCCGTGCAGTTCTGCAGGCCGGGCGCCCTGCCACCTCTTGGCTGTGAGGCTGTGCCTGGGACCCTGTGCCCTGGGACTCGGGCAGCGGTTCCTCTGCTCAGTGACCTTGTGAGCCAGCCCAGACCCCCTGGCTGTGTGGGAAGAAGCTGGACGTGCACGAAGCTGACAGCCAGCAGTCCTGTAAAGCCTGTTTGCAATAGCAAAGCACATGGCCCTCAGCTGGGGCATCCCGTGTGGCTGCGAATAGGGGCCAGCTCCCGATACACACGCCACACCTGGGTGCTTGGCAGAGGCGTCATGCATGCCAGGTGAAGGAGGCCACGGCCTGCACCATCCCATTTCTCTGACACCAGGGATGGCAAGACAACACGCGACAGCACGTGCCAGGGCGTCAGGGCTGTCAGGGGTGGGCCGGCTGCACGGGGAGCTTTCTGGATTTGGTGATGTTTGTCAAAACTCATAGATCTGTATGTTAAAAAGAGTCATTTTTACTGTATGTGCATTTTACCTCAATAAATCTGACCTAAACTATTTTTTAAAAAGTTTTGCCTTCTAAAATATACTAATCTTTTTAAAAGAGCAAAACAAAACAAAAAGCTGGCTGGCAGCAGGGTGTTGGTGATGATGGTGATAAGGTCTCTCCCGGTGCCCCTCCTGGGATGCCCATAAAAGGCGGCTGGGAACCCTGAACCCAGTTGCAGCTCAGGCCTGCGTAGCCAGACAACCACTCCACGCTCACCAAATATTTTCAAATTTCCTTTCCTAGGCAGGCTGAAGTCCATGTCAATATTGACCAAGAAGGCAGACCGGCGTTTGTGCTGTATTTGGTTAATAGTTGAAGAGTCACTCCTCGGCTATTTTTCTAGTTGCTTTGTACAGGTGGCCTTGTTTTATTAAAAAAATAAAATCTAAAAAAAGCTATGCCTAAATCAAACATTATAAATGCAGTAGGAAAGCCCACATATTTAAATGAATCTCAGAATTGATAAAGCAATTACCTCTCCCTTCCCCTTCAGTGTGTTTATTAAGTTAATTTAAAAATATATATTTGATTTGTTTAAGTGAGGACTGAGGCAGCTCCCCAAGCCGTGGTGGGTATTGACCAAGTCACTTCCCTGCTTCCCTGTCCTGGGGGCTCTGGAACCCCGCTTGTCAGCACCCTCCTTCTGCCATGATGGTGCTGGAGGGGCCTGGGACCCAGGCCCCGGACTGGCCCTGTATCACAGAGAGGGGTGGCCAGGTCAGACGGTGAGGACAGGCCTTGCCAGGGTCCTAACTTAACAGCCAGGCTCTGCCCTTCCTGAGGGCGTCTGCCAGCCGACTGCTCCCTGTGCTTCCTGTCCTGATCCTCCAGGAGCACGAGGTCACACCCAACTCACAGCTCTGGGACCATCTTCCAAGTCAATAAACATTCCCTGAGCCACCCAGAAGGGCGGCAGGAAGGACACCTGCCTAATACCCCGTGTTGGGCCCTGCAGCACACACTGTCCACGTCTCAAATCTCCCTCCCAAGGAAATCAAGGCTCAGCGAGAGCAGGTGACTGGTCCAAGGTCACATTGCCAGGAAGCAGAGTGAGGGTCAGGACTGGGCAGTCTGATCTGTCCCCCCACCAGGCCCTGCGCTGGGTTGCCTGGGGGGATGTCAGAAGTCTCGTTTACTCACCGTCTGCCATGGGGCAGAGCCTCCAGGGGCAAAGAGTTTCCTATACATTCTCCTATCCTGCCTTATTTCTGCACCCGAGTTGCCCCCAAAGACAAACACCAGGGATGGAAGAGGTGTCCACAGGGAGAGCGTGACGCATGGACAGACGAGTGGCTCATAGTGAGGCTGCTGGGCTGTAGGGTTCGGGTGAGGGCGGCGTGTTGGCTAGAGCCGCAGCCTCTGTGGGGAGCTGGCTTCTCCCTCTGGGCTGGGGCCAGCCCTCAGAGGGTGGCCCCGGGGACCTGCAGGGACAGGATCTGCCCTCTTGAGGGGGTGGTCTCAGCAGCAAGGCAAGGGACGGGTGAAGGAGCCATGCCCAGGAACAGGTGTGGGCCTCGTCCTGGCAGCCAGGCAGGCGACCGTGGAGCTCGAGTCAAAGACCGTGGTCTCTGAGGACACCCAGCCCTTCCTTTCCAGGCTGCAGCAGCCTGGCGTTCAGGACACGGCCAGCTGTGTGAGCAGGGGCTCGCAGGGGCTCAGAGACTTTGAATGGATTCAGGGAAAGGAGCCATCGTCCAGCCTAAATCTCCCCTCCGGGCGCACCAGTGGAGCACGTGGCAGTCACCCCATCAGCTCCATGCTGGCCTGGCCTGTAAAGGCGTCTGCAGAGCCGGACCTCGCTCTGCTGACCTTACAGGGCCCGGTTCCGGTGCTGGCTGGGGTGGATTTCCTGGGGCTTAGGGGTGTGGGCCCTGTGCCTGCCACTCAGGCCAGGCTGACCCAGACAGTCAGCACCATGAGCAAGAGCCACCCAGAGCAAGGCTGTCACCGTCAGCCAGCTTGGTTCCCGCTCCCAGCCACACCGGGCCCCACAGAGCTGATGGGCCCTTCCAGCTGTCACACGGAGCATACAGCATCGACCCTCACCTGGCAGATGGGCCCCCAGGTGTGACAGGCCCTCGTGAGGGAGGGTGGCAGGAAGTGAGCACCACTGACTTTCCTGCTGGGCCGGGAAGGCTCTGTGCCATTCTCTCTCTGCCCAAACCCACAGGGCCAGCCGTGGTGGGACACTTCCATGAACTTGCCTTACTGGTCTGTTCTTCACAGAGGGTGCTGAGTTCCGGACAGAGGTGACAAATGTCTCTGGGAGGCAAGGTCGGGAAGCTAGCCAGGTGTGCTTTGGACCACAGGTGCTGGCTGTCCCGGGTGAGCTGGGGTGGGCAGATGAGGTCTTTGAACTTGGCCCGAGTTTGTTGGCTGATACCAAGGTCAGAGGCTCTGGGTCCAAGTAAAGGGAGATGGTATGGTGAGGTCAGGTTTTGGGCTTGGGATCCTTGCTCAGCCTCTTGGCTTCAGAGGGCTGGTGGACAAGACTCGGCAGGTGCAGATCCCCATTCTCTGGGGCCTGGGAATGTTGCAGGACACACTCCCGCAGGGGGCAGAGGTGGGGCAGACCCAGAGTTTGAATCCATTTACTCATAGTGAGTCCTTCGGTGAGGCCTTCTTTATCTTCTTTTTTTTTTTTTTGAGACAGAGTCTGACTCTGTTGCCCAGGCTAGAGTGCCATGGCGTCAGCTTAGCTCATAACAGCCTCAAACTCCTAGGCTCAAGCGATCCTCCTGCCTCAGCCTCCTGAGTAGCTGGGACTACAGGCATGCACCACCATGCCCTGCTAACTTTTTCTATATATTTTTAGTTGGCCAATTAATTTCTTTCTATTTTTAGTAGAGACAGGGTCTCGCTCTTGCTTAGGCTGGTCTCGAACTCCTGACCTTGAGCAATCCGCCCGCCTCGGCCTCCCAGAGTGCTTGGATTACAGGTTTGAGCCACCGCGCCCCGCCTCATATGGATTTTAGAATCAGGTTTTCAGTTTGTAACAAAAAGCCTGTTGGGATTTTGATTGACATTGTGTTAAGTCTGTAGATGCATTTTGGGGAGAACTGACATCTTAATATTGAGTCTTCACGTCGATGAATACTGTGTGTGTCTCTATTTGGATCTCTTGGCAATGTTTCACAGTGTTTGGTGTGCAGGTCTGACTAATATTTGTAGTTCTGTCTGATCTTCTACATAGATGTTTGTTGTCTGTGAATAAAGCCAGCTTTACATTTTCCTTTCAAATCTTATTTCTTTGTCTCACTCTATTGATCTAGGTAGAACCTGCAGCACAACGTTGAGTGCAGGTGTGATTGGACATCTTTTCCCTGATCTTAGGGTGTAAACATTCAGTCTTGGACCCTTAAGTATGATGCTGCAGGTTTTTCACAGATGCTCTTTATTAAGATGAGGAAATTTTCTTGTATTCTTAGTGTGCTAAGAATTTTTATCAGAAACGTGCATTGGATTTTGTCAAATGTTCTTTTATGTCTATTATGATTATCATAATATTTTTCTTCATCCATTTGCTTATATGGTGAATTACATAGATTGCCTTTTGAATGTTAAACTAAGCTTTCATTCCAGAGATAAAACCCTTGGTCGTGATCTATTATCCTTTTAACTTTTTTTTTTTGAGACAAGGTCTCTGTTGCCCAGGCTAGAGTGCAGTGGCATCATCATGACTGCAACCTCAAAACTCCTGGGTTCAAATGATCCTCCTGTCTTAGCCTCCTGAGTAGCTGGGACTACAGGTGAGCACTACCATGCCCCACTAATGTTTTTTTAATTTTTGTAGAGAATGGGGTCTTGTTATCTTGCCCAGGCTGATCTTGAACTCTTGGCTTCAAGAGATCCTCCTGCCTCAGCCTCCCAAAGTGCTAGGGTTACATATGTGAGCCGCTATGCTGGACTTCTTCGAACGGTATTGTTGGATACCATTTGCTAATTTGCTAAAATTTTGTCTAGACTTTTTACATCTATGTTCATATGGGCTATTTGTCTATAGTTTTCTTTGCTTGTAATATCTTTGATTTTGATATCAAGTAATACTGGCCTCATTGAATGAGTTGGAAAGTGTTCCCTCTTTTTCAGTTTTTTAGAAGAATTTGTACATAATTGGTATTATCTCTTCTTTAAATATTTGGTAGAAATCACCAAATTGGCACCAATATTATAAAGTTTTTATAATATTATCTTATAATGTTCTCTTAACATCTGCAGGCTCCATAGTGGTATCATCTCTTTCATTCTTGATATTGAGAATTTGTGTCTTTTCTCTTTTTTATTTGATCAGTCTGGATAAAGGTTTATCAATTTTATTCATCTTCTTAAAGAACCAGTTCTTGGTCTCATTGATTTTTTTCTCTATTGTTTTTCTATGTCATTGATTTTCACTCCAAATTTTGTTTTTTTCTGCTTACTTGGGTTTCATTTGCTCTTCTTTATCTAGTTTCTTAAGGTGAGAGCTGAGACCATTGATTTGAGACCTTTCTTCTTTTTTTAATATAAATGCTCAGTGCTATAAATCTCCCCTAAGGACTACTTCAGTAGTATTCCACCAATTTTGATGTTTTCATTTCCATTCAATTAAAAATCCTTTTAATTTCCCTTTGATTTCTTCTTTTTCCCATGAGTTGGTTATTCAGAAATGTGTTGCTTAGTTTCCTATTATTTGGGGATTTTATTCAGAGATCTTTCTGTTATTAATATTTCTAATTAATTCCATTGTGATCAGAGAGCATATTGTGTAATTTGGATTCTTTTGAATTTATTGTAATTTGTTTCATGGCCAAGAATATGGTCTGTGTTGGTAAATCTCATGTGTGTACTTGAAACTAATGTGTTTTCTGCTGTTGTTGGGGAAGTATTTTATAAATGTCAATATGCCAAATTGGTTGATAGTATTCGAATCTTCTGTATTCCTCTGGTTTTCTACTTGTTCTTTCAATTATTGAGAGAAGTGTATTGATATTTCTGATTATAATTGAAGTTTTTCCTACTTCTTCTTACAGTTTTATCAGTTTTTACTTATTATAGAGTTCTAGTATTGGGTACATGAATATTTTTTAGGATTATTATGTCCTTTTGGTTAATTGATCCTTTTATCATTATAAAAAAATTTATTTATCCCTGGTAATAATTTTTTCTCTGAAATCTACTTTGTATTATGTTCATATTACCACACCTCCTTTCTTTAGTGTTAGCATGATTGTGTCTTCTGACATCCTTTTATGTTTAACCTATTTGTGTTTTGTAAGTGTATTTCTTCTTAGCTCTTACTTTTTTATTTAACCTAACAATCTCTCTCTTTTAATTGGGATGTTTGGGCCATTAGCATTTAATATGATTATTGATACAGTTAGGTTAAAATCATGTCCTTCATTCCTTTAGGTACAGTGTCTTGAAAGCCATTGTTTTATATATATCTGTCTGTTTTTTGGTTGCTTCAGGTGAGAGGGTGAATGCAAGAAAAACCTCACACTCAAACTTAAAGTGCTTTTTCTGTTCTCTCATACAACAACAACAATCAACACAGAAGACACCTGTGACCAAATGTGTGTGCATGGGGGGCTTCTCCCCACCCCCAAGAAAGCAATCAGCTCTGCAGTGCTGACACCATCTACCTGGAGGCGGTACCAGATCCCACAGGTTGAGGGTTCAGTCCTGTAAGGCAGCCCCCGCTCCCCTCTCCTCTCAAGTCTGGGCCTCTAGAGTTTCTGACCAACCAGCTTCAAGTTGAGGTTCCCATGACCCCCTCTTTGGATTTGATGAATTTGGTAGAGCAGCTCACAGAACTTAGGGAACCATGTTTGCCACTTTATTATAAAGGCTATTACAAAGGACACGGATGGACAGATGCAGAGGGCGCGGTCTGGGGACGCAGTGCAGAGCTTCTAAGACCACCAGGGTGCGACACCCTCCAGCACCTCCACGTGCTCTGCTGCCAGAACCCTGTCCTTTTGGGTTTTAATGGAGGCTGCATTGTGCAGGCAGGATCGATTAAATCATTAGCCATTGGTGATCAATTTAACCTAGGGTGTAGGGCTGGAAGTCCCAACCCGCCAATCCTGCCTTGGTCTTCCTGGTGACCAGCCCCCATCCTGTAGCTGCCTAGAGGCTGCCAGCCAGCCATTAACACACGAAAAGACATCACTTGGGAGAATCCAAGGATTTTAAGAGTTGTTGTGAGGAAACGGGTCAAAGACCAAATATTTATCTCACAATATCAGAGTGTGAACTCCATCCATCTTGGCTGGAAGTAGAAAGAATAACAATAATGGATCTTGATATCATTCAATACTCAGCCCATGTTCAGGTTTCCAATTGTCCTCAAAATATCTTCTTATAGTTGGTGTGTTTGTATCAGGATTCAAATAAGGTCTACCTGTTACCGAAAGTTGGGCACTCGTCCCCGAGGCGGCATCATAAGAATGAAGACAGTGGTTTGAGGAGAAGGAAAGGGAGGTTTATTAATTTGCTGGCAAATGAGGGAAAGGCAGACTTGCATCTTAAAGTACCATTTTCCTATCTATAAGCACAAATACAGAGCTTTTAAAGGGACGGTTTTCAGTTTTAAAGGGACGGTTTTCAGTTTTAAAGGGAGAGCTTGTCATTTTACCCCTTTTCAGGCTGTTCCCTCTGTTACATACACATTGCATTTGGCTGATGTAACTTTTAAGTCCCTTTACTCCCTTCCTCCTATTTCATTTATTTATTGAAGAAATAGTCATTTGTTCGGTAGAATTTTCTAGCTTTCAGTGACTATATCCTTGGGATATTTTAAAATATGTCCCTCTGTTTCCATTTGTTTCCTGTAAACTAAAAGTTAGATATAGAGGTTTGACTTTTTTTGACATGAATACATGACAGAATACGCTATGTGCGTGGTTGAAATATATGAAATTGCCAATATTTGACTCTTTGCCCTACAGAAATGGCAGTTTTCTATTGTTCACCCTCATATTTCCTGTTGCATCACACCAGGAAACTCCACTTTTAGTGATACTGAGATTAACCAGTGGATTTGGTGAGGTCAGCCTGGCCCCTCCATTGTCAAGTTCATGACCTTTCCCTGATGGTCTCTCAGTCCCTGGTGGGTGTTGCCTGGATCCCTTATTTCATTAGGAGTTGAGAAATGATGATATTTTAATTCTCTCATTCCTCCTGCATTTATTAGCTATGATTCTTCTATAAAGATGAACTTTTCCTCATCAATGATTACCCTGAAATATAGTCGGTTTAGGAAGGGCAAGATAAATGCTTAATTTTTGCCCTTTTTAAAACTGATTTTCAGAATAACGTGTTAGTGTCTTAGCAACCTCCAAAGAGACTAATGATTTGTGTGTGGGGGCATGGGTGTGTGCGCATGTATTTGACATATTTCATTTCACAGTAGCTACTTTTGTTGCTCAGCATGCACCTTTTCTGCCAGTTGGGGACTCTTTAAGTGTTTGTTAGTATTATGTTGACATTCCCATTTAGTCTTTAACAACTTTCATTCTTAAGCTCAACATTTTATATGTTTCCTGTATTAGACTGGAATCAGCCCTTTAACCAAGGTACTCTGGTTACTTTTGTTGGCAAATGATATTTATAGACCACAATGGGAATGCTAGGGGTGTTCATTGCGATGGAGGTGGTCATTGTTCCAGGCCTCTTTAAGTGGACAGAACTAGGAAAAATGGACTTTTTAGAAAAAGAAAGAAATCATGAATTTATAGTGATATTTCCATTCTAAAAGTTTTTGTTTAACCTTTTAATTTCATTTCTATATCTCTTTTCTCTTATATGGGGAGCCTAGCTCCTAAATGTGTTAACATAATTAATGTATATAGTCAAAATAACAATATCTATATTGTTAACTATTTTATTACTAACAATAGTTTTACTGGATGCAGTTTAGAATTTCTTTCTGGTTCTTTTTGTCCTTAGACTATGTTGTAGAAGGGAGGATTAATGAAAATATGGTGTTTTAGAATCACTTGAAAAAACTCTTACCTGTGTTTTTACCAACAACTTGATATACGGTTAGTTTCCTTTACTTAGGTTTTGGCTTTTTAGCCATTCCTTTGTTCTTACTCTTAATTATGCAAAACATATTCAACCTTATAAAACAAAGAACATTCATAAATGTCTGGCATCTGTCCCCTACCTCACCTGTAGGAAATAATTTTGATTGGCTTTTGGTTTATCCATTGTTTCTTTTTGGAAGTATAAACAAGTGTTGTGTGTGCATGTGCCCCCACCCCTCTCAGTTTTCACACAACAGGCTGAGTGCACATTCTCCTGCACCTGCTTTGTCACGTGACAATGCGTCCTGGAGCTTATGGCACGGTCATAGGTAGAAATCTCCCTCCTTCCTTTCTCTGCCGAGTCATTCACTCCACCAGCTGGTCCCCTGCTGATGGACACTGGGGTGGGTGCCATCCTTAGGGGATGTCATAGGTAGTACTGCAGCCGTCTGCCGGGGCCGTTCCTCACGGCGCTGCTGCTCCTTCACAGCCATTGGGAAGGGGAGCAGAGTAGCGAGGCTAGAGCGCTGCCTGTGAGCACCGCGGCCCCGGGGTGTGAAGCCAGGTCATGCTGCTGCTGGGGTGCAGTGTGACTCACTGCAGGGGAAATCTTGGATGTACCTTGGACATTGATCAATTCACTGCACAAGCTGGTGGGGGTGAGCAGGTAATGACCAATGACCTTCGGAGGCACGGGCAGGCTGCATCGTGGGAGAGGGCAGTCGAGCCTGTGCTGTGGGAGGGGGCAGCCTGGCCAGACAGGGCAGGCCTCTTCGAGGAGCTGGGGCTGTGCGCACCTGGCAGGGCAGGGTGGAGGCCGGTGGGGGGAAGGGCAGGTGTGAGCGAGGTCATGGGGCTGGCTGGGCTGGCGTGTGTGCAAGGGAGGGAGAGGAGGATGAGGGCATGGCATGGCCTGGGGGAGCTGGTCTGGGCACACGCGGGCCCTCATGCTGGCCCAGGGTCCCTGCACTGGGCTCGCTGAGCTCCCGTGACCACCACACATGGGCTGTGGTGAGGAGAGAGAGGGGCCGGGCCCTGCCAGATGTGTGCCGCTTGGATAGCACTTGGCTATGCGCACACGGTGTGTTTGACGGTATCACATTGACCTTGATCTCACCGTGGGAAGGAAACACACCCTAGATGAGCCATCCTCATGCTGCTGGGCCTGGGCCATCAGGCCTGGGGGGCCCCTGGAGGTGTCTGGAAAAGCAGATAAATACTGTGCTTTAGCAGTGTGTGGCCTTGGCAGCCTCAGCTGTCCCGGCAGCTCCGACGGGCCTGCAGGATCCAGACCCTGCCTCCTGCTGCCGGAAGAGCCCTGAGTTTCTCGCAGGAAGGGGCTGGGGTGGCTGGGCTCGGCAGCCTTCGAGGTCCCCACCCCCATTAGAGCCTGTGGTTCTGGGGGCGCCAGGCTGGGACGAGGCTGACACAGGAGCCAAGCACTGGCAGGCTGCCCTGGGGACCTCCCCGGCTCCAGCCCCTGCGTCACTCGCACGTCAGCCTGCACGTGAGGAAAGGGCTGAGCCCTCGGAGCCGCGCTGCGCCCGGGGGCGTCATCGTGGAGCCCCATGTCCCCCAGCCCCCCAGCAGGCCAGCCCCTCTCCAGAGCCCCTGCTCCCGGTACAGACCGCCCGGGCGGCCCCACCTGGCCTCCCTGCCGGGTGGGTGGGCGCCGAGGGAGAGGCGGGCAGGAGGCCTTGGCGCTCTGAAGCTGGAGCTTCGCTCGGCCTGCACGAGGCCGGTGTTTGCTGAGCTCCGGATTCACCGCGAGTGCAGACAGAGGCAGTGCCTTGTGACCCACTAGGCTGTGGTCACAGCTCACCAGGGGAGTGTGTGGCTGAGGTCAGAGGAGTGAGAGGGCCCTGGCTGCAGCCTGGCCACACAGGACCTCCCCTGGCGGGAATGGGGAGAGCCGGGCAGGCGGAGGGCTGGGCGGGCTGCAGGAGCTCGGGGCAGAGGCAGGAAGGCAGAAGGAACCCAGATTGCCCCAGTCCATCCGCTGGCAGTGGCCCGTGTCCTCTGGACAACAGGGCCGGGGCTCTGTCAGCAGCTCCTGTGGACCCTTTGAAAAGCTCATGGAAACACTGGTTCCTGCTAAGCAAAATTTACAAACACAGAGCACTTAGCCCTTTGCTGCACTTTTGGGGTGTTCACAGCCCCCCGCCCAGGTACCCAGGCTGAGTGCCCTAGGCTGGCAGGGATGTGACTCCTGGCTGGGGAATCCAGATGGGCCCCTGCGACCCTGTGACTGCGTCTGGGCTCTGGGTGGGTTTAGCCTTGGGGGACGCAGAGCAGAGAGGAGGAGCTTCGGGAGGCACGAGGCACGAGCGAGCCCACTGTGGCACAGGTCTGTCTGTCTGTCCTCTCCCCAGGGACACTGCTTTGCAACAGGCTTTCTTCATCAGCTTTGCAGCGGCCTGTCAGGTGACAGCCGGCCTTCCTCATGCCTCTCAACTCCCACCCATTTGTCCACTCGAAGAAAAACAAACCACAGCACTGGTGTTGGAATGGGGACAGGTGCCGCAGGCATCTTGCTCGCAGGGATTCCTTTAATCCCTGCTGCAGCTCTGTTAGGTAGTATGTTATTCCTTCTGTTTGACAGATCAGGAAACCGAGGCAGAGAGACGGGAAATAACCTGTCCAAGGTAGCAGGTAGAGGAGCTGGTGTCTGGACCCAGGACCCGAAGCTCTGAGCAGCACCGTCCTGCGGGCACCGCGGCAGTGCACGAGTTAGTCCTTTAACGAATGAGGGGAGCCTGGATGGCACTTCACATGGGGTGTTTAAACAATCAGTGGCCCTACCTCAAGGACGCACAGGAAATTTGAGAGGCAAATAGGCGTCCCTAGGGAGGGGTGTAGGCCGGGGGTGTCCTGCTTCTTGGCCCTCGCTGCACAGCCGGCCGGCGGTGACCTTGCGGGGCTGCGGGCCACTCGTCGTTGAGGCCGAGCAGCACAAACTGGAGGCCTGGGTGTTTATCTGAAAAACTCTTGAGTGTTTAATTTTGGATCAAATATTTTTTCAATGCTTTGAGTTTGAACAAAATACATCTTGGGCTACGAGCTGTGACCTCTGTCTGAGTCTAGGGGTGCAGTCCCCAGGGACACCAAGAATAGAGCTCTGCAGAGTGCCAGGAAGAAGCGTGGGTCCTGGCCAGCACGCGCAGGCCCATCCTCCTGTGACCCGGAAGTAAATCAGACGCAGTCCCCGCTGGCAGCCGTGGGCGTTCTCATGTGCCCTGCGCTGCAGTGAAGCCACCGCCGCTCTGACCCTCCCGCCACACGGGGGGTGGGTAAGGGGGCGTCCCCTTGTGTTTCGTATTTTACGGCTGCCTTGGTCGGGTGGGGGCAGTTGAGTGATGCACCCACGATGTGTGGCTTGCTGGTGGCAGCCAGGCTGGATTGGTGTCCCTGGATCTCCACCTGTCCCCGTGTTCTTCTCGCTCCACTGGCTTGTGTCCTGTCTCTTCTGCCCTAGAGTTCAGCCTATGGGAGAGATTTGCAAAAAAAATAAAAAAATGACCCAGCATTTGTGGGAGAGGCCTGGCTGTGCCGGAGCTGAGCCGGTGAGCCCTGTCGGGGTGAGGGAGGCCAGGCTGCCAGGCTGAGCCGGGGCAAGCACAGGGCCCCAGTTACAGCTGAATTTCAGGTGATTGACACATGATGTTTTTAGTATTGAGGAAGGTCTCAGCCGGGCTTGGTGGCTCACATCTGTAGTCCCAGCTACTCGGGAAGCTGAGACGGGAGGGTCGCTTGAGCCCAGGAGTTTGAGACCAGCCTGGGCAGCGTGGGGAGACCTTGCCTCCTAAAAAAAGAAAAAATCTCATTTGGGACAACTTACATAAAAATGATTTGTTACTTATCTGACATTTCACTTTAGTGGGGTGGGGGCTGTATTTGTCTGGCAACTCCAGGGAGAGGGGATTTGGGGATGGGGGGGGGAAGGGTAAGTGAACCCCACTTTGGGATTCTGGGAATCTAGAAGACGAGCAAAGGCGGGGGGCAGTTCTCCTGCAGCTGGGGAGGGCTGGCCTGCAGCATGGCGGGCCCTCGCTGGGCCCTTCCTCGGCCCAAGGGCAAGCTGGCGCCCGAGGTGGGCCCGGCGGAGTGTCAGGCAGGGAGGGAAGTCACTGGGTGTCCACTGATCCACTGATCGCCTGGAAATAGCAGCCGAGTGGGGAAAAAGGCGGCCCGGCCAGGAGGGAGGCCGAGCGTAGTTACTCTGGCGTTTGCCGTTTCCTCGCTTTCTTTCCTGCCGGCTGCTCTCAGGCCCGAGGCCTTGTGTCTTCACTGGATCGCTCTGAAAGTGCGTCTGTCACCCCCTCTCCCAGGCCGAGGGCCAGGCGTGGCTGGCTCTGCTGGGGGCCGTGTGGGGGCCGAGGGTGGCAGAGTGGTCCTGACGGGGCCCTCGAGGAAGGATGTCCCCTTGTCCCCAGAACACCACGGGCCAGTGGAGGGAGCCCAGCCTCAGAGCCCAGAGACGGGAGTGCGTGTGGGCTTCCTGCGTGGCTGGGACGGGCTCCCTCCCGGCGCCCAGCAGCGTGTCGTGACGCGCACACGGAACCATGGAAGGCGTGTGGCCCTGGCCGGGGCCTGGCCCTTCACGGCTGCATGTCCTCAGGCACGGCCGGGAGGCCTCATCTCAGCAGGGAAATGACACCTGCTCAGGGGACCAGCAGGCCTGCCGGGGGCGTGACATGGGCAGCTGCTCCCGTCCGTTTCCAGACTCAGTTTTTTAAACTCAGCTTCATCGAGGCGTGTCGTCCATGCGGGAAAATGCGCACATTTGGAGTGTATGGCTTGACTGGCCTTGACACACGCCCGTGTGACCGCTGTGGACCGGGTGGAGCATCTCCACCCCCGACAGTCCCCTGGTGCCCCGCCTAGTGACTCCCCGCCCCCGGCCCCAGCTCCGGGCAAGCTCTGCTCCAGTTCTGTCACCACAGGTGGGTTTTGCCTGTCCCGGACCTTCCTGTAATGGGATGGGCGGACCCACGCAGCATGTGCTGCCCGCGCCGGCGCGCTGTGGCGGCGGGCCTGGGTGTTCCCGAGTGCGCTCTGTGCCGAGCTCCCGCGTTGCTGGCCTCAGCTCCTCGTCCTGCCACGGGAAGCTGGACTCAGGAGAGAAAGTGGCTTCCCAGGGTGTGGAGGATAAAGTGGGCAGAGGGGTCCGGCCCCTGGGCTCTGCTCTGCGCCCAGGGCCCTTGCTGTGACCTGGGCCTACCGGGAGGGTCGCAGCATGGGGCCGTGACACCTTGCGTCATTTCTAACAGACTCCAGTGTCCTTCTGAATGCGCCATCCCATCAACTGGGAGAAGAAAGTTAACGGGCTCCAGAGCCGGGTCTGGCAGTCCCATGTGGCTGGCGAGGCCCGCCAAGGCAGCTCCTTTGGAAACCAGGGTGGCAAGCAGGGCCTCCAAGAGCCCCAGGCCAGGGCCCACAGGCGGCTCTGCTGCTCCTCGCTCTACCCTGTGACCTGCAAGTCGCTTCCGAGGGCCTCAGGTCCTCATCTGTAAGCGTAGTGAGTGCCGCCCACTCTCTAGGCTTGTTTTGAGGATTAAGTGAGCTCGAGTGGAAGCACTTTGAAATTGCAAAAAGCCAAATTGATGGTTATTGTCATTTTTATTGTTACTATCTTGGCGTCCAGAGGTTGTCCCTGTGGTTCGTGGACAGTCACTGACCTTGCTCCGGCCCTGGAGCTCCCTCCACAGACTCTGCCTGGACGTCCACCTCCGCCCTGCAACTCGAGTCCAGGGTTCAAGTTTGATGCCAGGATGTTTCTACTGGCCTGGGGCACCTCAGGCCACTTACTGGTCTTTCCTGACCGGCAGGCAGTCACCCTGAGGGGGCCTCTCTTGACCCCTCGGTCTGGCTGCTTTGGAGGGTGACCGTGTCTCCCAGGGGCCTCCAGAAGGAGCCCTTTGTAGGCCACACAACCTGTACTGACGTCGGACTGCCCAGGACACCCTCCAGATTTGGTGCAAGGCCGCCAGCCATCTGTGTGCTGCAGGGACTCCCCTCCACAGTTACCCTGGCAGACCCTGAGCTCCCTGTGGGCAGGCCTGGTGGCTCGTTCATGTGCGGGGCCTCTGGCACTTGGCACAGTGCCTCTCACACCAGTAGGCACTGGAAGAAGGTCGGTTGAGTTGGGTTAAATGTTAAAAGGCAAAACGAAGTGGGCCAGCAAAATATAAAGCTTTTGTGCATCAAAGGACATTATCAAGAGAGTAAAAAGACAATCAAAAATTAGGAGAAAATATGTATAAGTCATATCTGGCAAACATCTAGTGTCAGAATATATAAAGAAAGAATGCACACAACTCGACAACATAAAGGCAATAAACCCAGATTTAAAAATGGCCAAAGGACTTGCGTAGGTATTGATATTGTCCAGAGAGGCCCACACGTGGCCGGAAGTGCGTGGGGAGAAGCACAACATCACCCGTCATTGGGAAATGCAAACCAAAGCCTCAACGACATACCACTTCACAACCACTGGAATGGCTGTAATTTTAAAAAACGGAGAAGAACACATGCTGGGGAGGATGTGGAGAAGCCGGAATCCTCGTGTGTTGCTCTTGAGCATCTGCAGTGGCCCATCCATTCTGGAAAACACTTTGGCAGTTCTTCAATAAATTAAAAATAGATTTACTATACGACCCAGCAGTTCCACTCCTAAGTATGTACCCAAGAGAATGGAAACAGGGGTCCACACAAACCTTGTGCAAGGTTGTTCGTTGCAGCGCTATCCATAATCACCAAAAGGTAGAGAAAACCCAAGTGTCCATCAGCTGCTGACTGGATGGAGGAAATGCCGTGGCTTTACATAACGGAGTAACATCCCGCCCTAACAAGGAGGGACGTGCACGGACGTGCGGTGGCCGGGATGAGTCCTGACGGTGTTAGGCAAAGCGAACCCAGCCAGACCCGGAAGACTGTATGTCGTATGATTCTGTTTCTATGAGATGTCCTGAATAAGCAAATCCCTAGAGACGGAAAGTGGATTCGTGTTTCCTAGGGCTGGGGAGAGGTGGGAACGGGGGTGACTGCTAATGGGGCCGGGGTTTCTTTTGGGGTGATGGAAATGTTCTGACTTAGATAGTGGCGATGGTTGCACCACTAAAAATCACTTTAAGTTTGATCTCAAAAGTTAAAAAAATAAACCACAAAGTGGCCCTGAGGAGTGTGAAGTACATGGCCCTGGGCCCCCGAGGTGGCCTAGGTGCCCCCTACAGGCCCCTGGGCATTGGGCCCCCCCCCATTGCCAGCACCTCTCCCTCCCCTTCCCTCCCTGCCTAGTTTGTTCCTCCTCCCCCCCCTTTTTTTTTTAGACAAAGCCTCACTCTGTTGCCTGAGCTAGAGTGCCGTGGCGTCAGCCTAGCTCACAGCAACCTCAAACTCCTGGGCTCAAGCAATCCTGCTGCCTCAGCCTCCAGACTAGCTGGGTGTACAGGCATGCGCCACCATGCCCGGCTAATTTTTTTTCTATATATTTTTAGTTGTCTGGCTAATTTCTTTCTATTTTTAGTAGAGAGGGGATCTCGATCTTGCTCAGGCTGGTCTCGAACTCCGGAGCTCAAACGATCCACACGCCTCGGCCTCCCAGAATGCTAGGGTTACAGGCGTGAGCCACCGCGCCCGGCCTCCTCCTTCCTCTTGAGGCAGGACTTTTGCGCTTCCCACAGGGTCCACAGAGGCCACCTGTCTAGACCGGGACAAGGGGCTTGCACAGCTCCTGCAAGATTGGGGCAGGGTGGGGTGCCAACAGCTGGGCGGAAGGAGCCACCTCCCACCCTCTCCTTCCTGTAGGCTCCCCACCACTCCCCCACCCCGCCGGCCTGTCCCTGCCAAGGATATCCCGGCACAGGGCTGGGCTGGAAATCATTGAGTGGCCTTGGGGCAAATCACCGCTAATCTCTCTGCCGGGAAAGGCAGGTCCATTAGGAAGGCAAGGCGGGCAGGGCTGTCATCGCCGGGCCGCGATGCAGATCTGTGGCTCCACCGCCCCACGGCCCCCCAGAAGTACCCCTGTGCGCACAGATGCGCACACGCGTGGGCGCTCACCCTCGGGGCCCCGCAGGTGACTCCCAGGCTGTGTGTTTGCCTTTTTGCGCCCTCCCTGCCCCCCTCCCTCTCCCTCCTTCCTCGGATGGTTCATCCACGTGCCAGGCAGCAGCTCGGGTGGTGCGGGCACCAGAGAGCCAGGAAGAGCATCCTTCTCTCCCCCATTAGCAGTTGAATGTTGAGATTCCTGATGCCATTAGTTTGAAAAAATAAAAGGATCCTGTGGCTAAAGTTACACGTGTGGAAGTCTGTGCTGCGGGAGAATGCTCAGCAGAGTTCCGGGCGCGGGTGAGGGTTCCCTGTCTTCGTGGTGCCCCTTGGGTGGACACCTTGTGAGCCTGGGAGAGAGTTCCGGGACATCTGTTGGCGGTCCGCCTCTCGTGCCTGCTGTGGCCTCCTGGCACCCTGCAGCTCCCAGGCAGGGTCGGAAGTCAGACCTCACGTGTCGGCTCAGAGACGAGTCTTGGTGGCCGATGTCTCTTTTTGCCTCTTGGTGGGCTCGTGGCTGTGTTTGGTTGAAGGGTTGCTTCCAGAAGGGCCTTCTGCAGACTAAACTAAGAGAGCGTGGAAATCCCTTGGCTCCAAGGCATGACCGTGCCTGGGCTGCACGCGGCAGCTACTCCCTGGAACTCTCCTTCCTTGGAATGGGGACCTCAGAGCTGGGGACACAGAGGGAGGCTGGCCCCCCCAAACCTCTGCCCGGACTCCTCCCAGCACACATCTCATGCCTCGCTGTTCTCTGCCCGCTGTGCAGGTAGCGAGATGGGAACACAGAACCCGCAAGCTGAGCAGGGCATTCGGCTCCCCACACCTGGCCTGCTACGCCCTGGGTGGCTCCATCCTGCTCTTGAACCTCCTCCGCTCGCACTGGTAAGCCTGGGCTGTGCTCCCCACCTGACACAGGGCGGGGTGTACAGGGAATTCTGCTCCCGGAGGCCACCCGGCCCAGCCTGTCCTGCTGGCAGAGGAGTCCCGGTGAGCTCAGGACGGGGCAGTGTGAAGGAGACAGTGGCCTTCCCTGCTGGTCCCAGCTCCTGGCCTCTGCTTCTCGGCCTTTCAAGGGGCTGCCCATTGTCTCCAGGCCTGGATGGGGGTCTCAGGGTCATGGGATGAATGCCATGAAGGCTGCCCACAAGGGGGTCTGGGGCTTTGCACTCGGCACCACCTTTGGGCCTTGGGTCCTGCACGGCCTGCAAGCCGCCTGGCTGTCCAGCCTGCCGGGCGGGGAAGAGTCCCCTGTGCAGAGGCCGAGGGGGGCTTGGCGAGAAGCAAAGCTTTGCCTGAGCCTGATGGCTCCTGGAGCCCCGGCAAGGGTGGGGGAATGCGCAGTGGCCTGGGGAGAAGAGACTGGCTCCATCTGGGCCAGAGGAATGCTGGGACCCTGCCAGCCAGGCCCATCAGGTGACTGCCCAGAGATGACAGTGCCAGGCATCGGCCACCAGCACGGGCAGCCAGGCTGGGGCTCCCCTGGGCCTGGACAGTCATCACCACAGCAGCAGTGCCTGCCCCACTTGCGCTCCGGAGGGACTCGGGAGGGGAGCAGGAGCCGCAGTGGATCAGGACGGGTGGAGGCCCCGTCCTCACACGCTGCTGGCGTGTGCGGAGCCCCAGGGCTGAGCAGATACGTCTTGGCTGGGGAAGTGGGGTCGGACCTCACAGGTGCACTGGAGCCCAGAGGGAGTCTGGGGTGGGGCTCCAGACTTGCTGGGGAAGGCTGAGCTGGAGTCAGGAGGTGAGAAGGGCTGGGGAGGCGACCTGAGCGAGAGCAGACACGGAGGCAGCCGGGGAGCGGACCCCGTGTGAGCAGGTCCCATGGCTGCCTGTGGGGCCGGGGGCAGCAGGAGTGGGTAAGGACGGGACTGCCGGGCCCGGCTCCGGCTCCCTCTCTTGCACGGATGCCAGCAGGAGGCAGAGAGCAGAGGGTCCGCCCCTGGTGCCTGGGCCCCAGCAGGGCCCTCTTCCTCCTCCAGGCCCTGGCCCAGGGCTGTGCACACGGCAGAGGCGGGAGGGCAGGCCCCCACAGCCCAGCGGGTGCCGGGCCCTTGGGAGGCCTCCCGGGAGGAAGCGATTTGTGTCCAGCTTCTCAAAGACGGTGGCCCATGACCGTGCCTGCTCCCCAGACCTTTCCACATCGTGTCGGCCGGACCTGGTGTCTGCCTGGCCAGCAGGTCCCTGACTTCTCTCTTGCTGGTCTGGACACCCCAGGAGATTCTGGGGAGGAGAGAGGGGTGCTCAGGGGCAGCCGCAGGGCTGGCTTTCTCTTCACACCCTTTGGATGAAAAGGCAGCAGTTGTGCCCCTGGGCACCGGCACGTGCCCTCCTCCCCTCCCTCGCCTGGCCCCCTCTCAGCCCTGTCCCATCCCGTCCACGCGGCCACTGTGAGCCTGGGCTGCGGACAATGGGGGCATGTGGGCTTTGGGGAGGGGCTGGTGAGAGGAGCCCCAGGACCCGCTCCTGCTGCAGGAGGAGCCCCCCGCCCTTCCCAGACATCACTCCAGATGTTGTGCGGTAAATTACACATAACGTGAAATGAGCCATTTTAACCATTTTAAGGTTTACAATTCAGTGACATTTCGTACATTCCAGGGTTGTGCAGCCACCACTCCTGTCTAGTTCCAGCACTTTTTCGTTCCCCTGAACCCCCGACACAGCCACCACCATCCCTGCTCCCAGCCCCGGGTAGACACAAGTCTGCCTTCTTTCCCTAGGGATTTGCCTGTGTTGTTCTTACCTCCCTGTAAGACCACAGCTCCGGGGGGGTGGGACTGTGTTCACAAGTCTCTCTGTGCCCAGCAGAAGTCGGGGTGGTGGGCAGAAAACACGTGCACAAGTTTGAACAGGTCCAGGTCCTGGCCAGGGTGTCGAAGAGAGCGTTCAGCAGCTGGCCTGGCAGGTGTCAGGCCAGGGCTCGGCAGCCGCTGGCCTCCCCGAGGGGCGGGAGAGGAGGCCACTGTCGGCTGGTCTGCGCCAGCTGCACACCCAGAGGTGGTCCGGGAGGCCGCGGGCAGGATGAGCCGGCTCCTTATCGAGAGGTGGACGGAGCTGCGTCCAGACCCGAGTGAGCAATTAGCACAGAGCTGTCTGCTCTGGCTGTGGACGGGCACAGAGGCTGATGATGGGCTTGGGGGTGTCTGTGCAAACCCCTTCCCCACAGCCGCTCCCCAGCGTGGTCAGCCTCAGCCGGAGCTGTTGCCCTGTAATGCGTGGGGAGGGGTGCCGTGTGGGCCCCCAGGCAGGGCCCGGTCCTGGGGCTGCCCTCGCTGCATGTGGCCATCCCTGTAGCAGGAGATGCCTCTGCGGCTCCAGTCTCTCTGGCCTGCAGACACTCTTGGAAAGGCCCACTCAGAGCCATCCCCGGTCTGATTGACTCAGGGTCAACTGACTGGGACTTGATTCCATCTGTGCCAGCCCTCGGGGGAGGGCAGCCTGCACTCGCCCTGGGCTGGGCCGTATCTGAGGGAGAGGAGAGAGGGGAGTTAGAAGTGGGATTCAAAGCATGCAGAGGGTGGAGGGTACTTTGGGCAGACTCGGGTAAGAGGAAGGAGGAGCTGCACAGCAGGCAGGGAGGGGGCTGTGCACTCAGGACCCAAGATTTGGCAATGGGTCAGAGGTAAGGGTGAGGCTCACCATGACGCCTGGAGCCCTGCCCTGCCCTGCGTGGCCCAGGGAGCTGTGGCAGGGCCACGCCGGAGCCTTGGGGGCAGAGGCCTGAGTCCTCAGTGCAGCGCAGCTGGAGAACGGGAAGGGAATCAGGGCGGGCTTCAGGGAACAGAGGGGCCCAGCTGTGGGTCTGGGGAAGGGGGCGGGGAGGGCTGCAGTTCGGCAGGGGCAAGCACCGGTGGGTGGAGCAGGTCTTCCCCTGCCAGGCCGGCGGCCAAGGCTCTGCAGCTGGCAAGGGAGGAGAGGCAGGCGTCCCCTGCCCCGGACACACACACCTGGAGGGGATGCCCTCTTACCCCAAGTCAGGGAGGGAGAGTGTCAGCCTGAGACCCAGGTCCTGAGGACCACAGCAGAGGGTGCCCACCTCGTCCTTCGCTGCTGCCCCAGGTCCTGGGAGGCAGGAGAAGACACTGGCCCCGGCTCCTGCCCCATCCTGCCTCCAACCTGTCGGTTTCCGGTTTCCTTGTTTATAAAAGGAGACAGACTCAACTGTCAATGGGTTTTGGAAACACTTTGAAAAGGTGACATGTTATTCAAATGCACAGAATGGGTGAGGCATCGTGGCCCTAAATTCAAGTCCCTTGATGATTTTGGGGGAGTTACACAGATGAACTTTTTTGTTGTTTTAGTAGTTACCAGTTTATTTTAATATGTATTAGAAAAAAATAAGCCCATCAAAGGACTGATTTCACTGATAGAACTGCGTAGTCTGAGCTGAAACATAAAAAGCAGTGAGTGTAGGGTCGAGGCCAGGAGAGTGTGTGTGAGTGACAGTTCAGGCTGCACCGGGCAAGGACAGGTCGTGGAGCACGGAGTCAGGCAGTGCTGCTGGCTGGGCAGGCCTGCGGGGGCTGGGGCCATGGCTGTGTGTGCCCAGGGCCCCTGGCTGGGGGTGGGGCAGGGACAGTGTGGACGTCGGTGCCCCTCCCTACCTCCACCCAGGGTTTCTGGGATTCAGGGTGGAGCGCACACCGTCAGGTGTCTCTGGTGACCGAAGCTCAATCCAAGTCTTAAGGAACAAATGAACGCGTCTCCCCTCCCCCGCCGGCGCAGCGCATGTGGGGGGGGGAGGGGCGGGGGGGGAGGACCTCCCGCTGCCTCATTCTGTCAGGGAGCTGGGGCCAGAGCTGCTTGTCCCTCGCTCATGTTCCCTGTGGAATGCACTGTGCCTCCTGGCTTAATGGAGGGCTAGGACATCGCGGATCCCCTAATTGGTCTGAGCGATTCCAGTAAGCCTGGCGTCTGGAGTCACAGGGCGTAGGCGGCTGGGGACTGGGGGACACGGCCCAACGAACGTCTCTGTTGCCGCTTGGGGCAGATGATCGGGGAGGCTGGTGGTCGCAGAGAAAGGATTGGAAAAGTTGGGCCAGCTTTTCCTCCGGGTTGGGAGACAGTCTGGAGCTGGGGCCAGGTCTGGGGCAGCCAAACAGCCCCATCCCTGGCCCCAGGTCTGCCAGTCAGGAATCTGCCTCCAAGGAGATCACTTGTCCTACTAAGCCCAGCCAGAAGCTGGGCCCTCAAGGCGCTGGGCGTCAGGCTCGGCCACTCGGGGGCGGGGCTTCCTTTCATCTGCCGCCTGCCTGAGCCATGCAGGTGGACTGGGCACAGGCACCTTCGAGATGGCTGCTCGGAGCCTGAACCCGAGGCCTGGCGGGCCCTGGCCTGCGTCTCCGCCCCTGGTGCAGGAGGGGACCATGGCGACAGAACGACCCTTCGGCCTGCTCAGGCGGGCCCTGGCCCCGGTGCCCACCCACTGTGGCGACTATTCCAGTGGCCTGACTGGTCTCCTTTCCGCTTTCCCATGGCACTCGGAGTACGTTCCTCACTCCGCAGAGCTGCTGGGGCCTCTGCTCTGCAGGCTCCTTCCTGCCATTCCCCGCCCTGCGCTGTGTCCCGGCCTGGAGGCCCGCAGACCCCCTCTTCCTCCTCCTGCCCACCTACGCGCACTTTCTGCTGCCTGCTCCCCAGCCCAGTGGTAGCCAAGGAGCCAGGTCCCTGCAGGTGGGCTGCACCGTCCCCTCCCCAACCCACAGGCAGAGTAGGGGGTGCCAAGGCTCCTTGCCAAAGCTCACTGGCCTCAGCCGCAGGGTCTGCAGGGTCGAGGGTCGCAGGGGCACCCAGAGGCACAGCGCTGGGCGTGCATGACGCCACCTGGCTCCATGGCAGCCCGAGACCCTGAGCCGGGCTCAGCCTGGAGCTGCAGGTGACCCTGAGCCTGGGCGCGAGAAGGGAGGGAGGGCGGTGGGGGGTGGAGCACTGGGGTGTGGGCAGCGTGACCGGAGGCCGGTTTGCCCTGACACACATATGCTGCTGTTTGACAGGTTACCATGCAGGCCTCTGCCACGGCCCGTTGGCTGTTTGTCCACAGGCCCTTCCCCTGCCTTCCTCTCTGACCCCCTCCTCCACTCGGGCTGGGAGGAGGTGGCGGGAGCAGTCGCTGCTTTCTGTTGGGTGATGAACATGCACGAGACACCCATCTTGCGGGCCAGGTGCTGGGGAAGGAGAGCAGCTCTGTCTCCAGAAGCTGAGGGTCTAGTTTTAAAAAAGAGTTCTAGGGAGGCAGAAAGATTTGTCTGTATGTCTCAACATGAGGACAGTTTTACAACAATCTGAATTTACCAGTGGAGTGAGCAAGTGAAGATGGTGAATTTGATCTGTTTAAAAGAGCCTGGCAAACAAAGAGAGTTTGTGATGGATGGATGAATGCCTGGCTGGCTGGGTGTGTGGTTCTGTGGGGGATAGAGGATAGCTTGATGGATGGAAGGATGGATAGGTAGGTGGGGGGGTGGATGGATGAGTGGGGGGGTGGGTGGACGAGTGGGTGGTGAGCTGCCCTTGCTGGGAGCTGCCTGGTACAGAACCACGGGAAGTGTTTTGCTGCCCTACAGGAGGGAGCAGATCTCCACGTCTCTTCTGAGTGCTGTGATTGCGGGGAGTGGCCACGCATGGTTGGTGCACGCATGTACTCCCCCCACACACGTCCTCTCCTCTGAGTGTGCCCTCGTCTGCTGCCCAGTCCCGTTACCACGTGCCCAGTCCCCGTGTCCTACTTGCACCAGGCCTGCCAGGCTTGGGGAACCAACAAGAGATCCTGAGCCCCCAAACCCGTGATTGTGCTATCATAGTTGCCTCTCTTTTGGGCAATGACTTGGCTCCAAGGGAGCCTAACGGGATGTGGAGGAGGACACAAGGGACCTCCGGAGTGCCTTAAAACTCACACCAGTGTCCAGGATGTGGCCAGGCCTGCAGGGGCTGTGGAAGTCGAGGTACAGCACAGAGCATGCCCAGGCCTGGGCATGCAAGTCAGGACGTCTGGCTTCCCTTGAAAAATCAAAAAATCTGGCAGGTCTGACCCCTCCCTATTCTTGTCACCTCCCTAGTGGCAATAAGGGCAGGACAGTGCTGCCCAGGTGGCTCTGGGCCCCACCTGCAGCTGCTTCACTCACTCCCGTCCCTGCCTGGCCCCGCAGCACTGAGCTGCAGCCCAGAGCCACTGGCTGGTGCCCTGGGTGGCCTTCCGCGCAGTGACTGTCTGTCTCTCCCTTCCTCTCCTGCAGCTTCACGCAGGCTATGCTGCGCCAGCCCAGCGTGGAGGGCCTGGATCAGCCTGCAGCCTACAGCCTGGGCCTCGCGCTCCTGGGGGTGGGCAGCGTGTTTGTGCTGTCCAGCTTCTTCGCTCTGGGGTTCACTGGAACCTTCCTAGGTAAGACACTGAGGGCTGGGGTGACCTGAGCAGGACCCTGGGGTCCAGGGGAGGAGCAGGGCCTGGGGCTGCTGCCCTGCCATCCTCATCGTCCAGTAGGGGGCGCTGGGGGCTGTCTCCTGGCTCCACCCAGGATCCTGGGCTCGGTGGGAGCATCTTCCCTCCTCCAGGCCTCGCTTGGCCATGGTTGGAACAGGAGGCTGGGCCCTGACAGCTCCTCTGACCCAGGGCACTGAGCTGCTGCTCCTGGCCCTGCCCTGAGGAGCTCAAGGCAGTCACAGGCCCATGCCGGCCCCCCATGCAGAAGGCCTGTGGGCCCTGTTTGCATGGACAGGCGAGGTGGAGAGCGGCTGTCCCCTGAGGCAGAAAGGGGCACTTATGGGTTCAGCCAGGCCGTGCTGCGCCCACAGCCACAGGGGCCCCACAGCTGGTTCAGTGCTTTGTGCCTGGGCAGGAGCTGGTCTCGGAAGGGGCCGTCGGGAGCACCTGGATCTGCCAGTCGGGACGGGGGTGGGCAGGTGGGAAGGAGCCAGAGGTCTGGAGCACAGGAGCCCTGAGGCTTCGGCTGGACAGAGGCTGCAGCAGGCCGGAGGCCATGCACGGGCCTGAGGCTTCGTTCCCGGGCAGGTGGGAGCCATGGAGGGTCCCAGCCGTACAAGGCTGGACGGATGGGCCGGGACCAGAGGTGTGGCTCAGGGAGCTGCATCTGAGTGGAGAGGGTGGCAGGGAGGGGCGCCGTGGGGAGGAGGCCCCCAGAGGACGGCCTCGGTGGGGCTGACTCAGGACTGCAGGCAGAGTGGGGAGAGCCCGCCAGTGCCAGGGACTGCACCCGGCAGCATGTTATATGTAGGGCAATGGGGCCACATCGCACTGTGAGTCAGCCCAAATCAGGTTTCTGTGCCACCTGCCCCCAGGCCCTGCACCCCATTTCCTGCTTCCGGGGAAGAAAGAGTCTCCCGGGGCCCTGGGTGGCCTGTAGGCCCCTGCCCCTTTGTCCCAGACAGTGACGCAGCCCCTCTGCATGTTCTTCCTGTTGCCGGGTGGCTGCCCTACTTTCCACCTCTGATGAAGCTCCATTGTCCTCCCAGAGGAGGGACGGATGAGGGGTTTCTGGGGAGAGGACGCCTGGGAAGGGTGCGGCAGCATCCTTTGTTGAACAGTTACACCATGCCCGTGGTGACAGCTTCCTCGTGTGGGCCTGTGCCGGACACTGTGTATCTGTGACCCCTTGGCTATTCAGAGCAACCCTTCAGGGGGGCTTGTGACCATGGGCAGGTGGAGGGACAGTTGGCCTGTCTGGAATCAGCCATCTGATGGCCACATTCTCTCCACTGTGTCCAGCTCCTCCGGGCTGCTGGGTGGGAAGTCAGCGATACCAGGACTGACCTCCCAGAGGGACGGGAGGCATGTGGCGGGCAGGCCTTGGAGCCAGGGCCACACAGCCCGAGGTGTGGAGCAGCCCCAAGCCACCAGCTATCCCCAGGAGGAGGCCCAGGCCCCCAGAGGGGGGCTCACTGGGCAAGGAGCAGGAGGATGGGGCAGGGAGAGTGACAGGCAGGCAGGCTGCATTCGCGGGGTCGAGAAAGGTCTCCTAAGGACACAGCATGAGCAGAGGGAGAAATGCCCAGGGAGGAGAGGAGCTCTCTGTGCAGAGGGCAGGGAAAGGCACTGCAAGGGAGGGAATGGCGTGTGCAAAGGTGCAGAGGCAGGAAGAGGAGTAAGGCCAGTATGGCTGGAGCCCGGAGAGCAGGAGGGCAGGAGCAGGTGGTAGCAGGGGGTGGGACCCATGCCCCACTGTCCTGGAGCCTCAAGGGAGGGCAGGGCCCATCCTGGGGGCCTCCTGCAGCAATGGTGTGGCCAGGGAGGACGAGTGGCCGAGTGACTCCCCTCTTCTGCCCTGCCTTGTCCACAGGTGATTACTTCGGGATCCTCAAGGAGGCAAGAGTGACCACATTCCCCTTCAACATCCTGGACAACCCCATGTACTGGGGAAGCACAGCCAACTACCTGGGCTGGGCCATCATGTGAGCACGGGCAGCGTCACCCTGCCGCCCAGGGGGCCAGGGCTGGGCCCAGGGGAGGGGGAAAGGAAGAACATGGCGTTCATGGAGGCCAAGGGCATCGGCTGCCACTGCTCAGGGGCTTATCTGTGTTGACAGAAACGGCATCCCAGAACTGGGGCTGGCAGGCGCACTCTTAAAGGGCCAGGGAGTTCAGGCCCGGCCCCTAGGCAGGTCCCAGCCGCTCCCTCTGCTGCTGCAGCGCGAGAGTAGCCACAGACGCAGGACGCAGAGGCGCCCGCCCGTGCGCCAGGGAACTCCATTTATGAGCACTGAAATTTGAAGTTCAGATCATTTCCACGTGTTGAGTAATATTTTTTTTGAACATTTTTCTTTTAACCATTTAAAAATGTAAAGAGCACTCTTGGCCAACCCTGTGCTGGTGCATCAGGGCTGGGAGAGCCCGAGCGATCTGTTGGCTGCCCCAGGCCCAGAGAGAGCCCCAGCCAATGGAACCCCCGCCTTGGCCCGCATGGGAGCTAGTCTGAGCAGCACGGCCCGGGGGGCAGGTCCTGCGCCCCCCAGGGCCCCCAGTGCTGTGAGACAGTAGGCCTCGGCTGGTTGTGGGGCTGTGCCCCCAGGGTCAGAGACCCTGCGGTGAAGGAGAACAGTTCAGGGGAGCTGCCCTGGGTGTCACATGTCCCCCGCCATGGCAGTTCTAGTTTAGCCATTTCCTTACATAGGCTTTTGGTAGAAAGTGTTCTGCCACTTTTACTTAACACTTGGAAACCACCTGCCTAGAACATTACAGCTGCTCCCACAGACCAGAAGGCTCTCAGGACCCCAAAGAGGAGTGACACTCAGATGGTGGAATGTTGGGAGCAAGATATGTGCCTCCCCCCCCCCCCCCCCCCACTGTCCCCGGCTGCTCGGATCACTCACGGAAGCCCTGGGACCAGAGCAGCTGGATTTGAGGGACAACCTAGAAGGGACTTAGGGGTCTGGCTGGGACACTCCCTGCCCCACCCCACATCCAGGCCAGGCAGCCCCCAGCCCTGGGAGCTCAGCCTGTGAACCATCCCTCCTGCTGCCTTCCAGCCCGGCCCCCCAGCCTAGATGCGTGTGGGTCAGACCGCGTGTCCCAGACTCACCCGGCCACGGAGCAGCCCCACCCGGGACCAAACGGAACTGAAATCCCTCCAGCCAGGTCCTCCTGTGGCCAGCACACAGGGCCCTTCCCTCTGCCTGGAACCCTTCCACGTCCACCCCTTGACCTTCCACACCCAACCTGAGACGTCCCTTCCTCCAGGAAGCCCCCGTGGTCCCCCGTCCTCAGTGGTTCCCATCTCTCTGAGAGCGGAGCCCACAAATGGGTCCCCTCTGTGTCCCCAGCAGTGACTGGCGCCCAAGAGTGAGAGTTGCCCTGGGAAGAGGGTTGCCAGGCCACGGCTGTTGGGAACATGTGACACCATCAAGCCCCCTCTGGAGGGCATCAGCCATGTGGTGGGGGGGGATGGCACCTTGGTCCGAGTGCTCATTAGAGATGCGCCATTACCTGGCTAGACGCTGACCCGGCAGGGCTCCTCCCCGGCGTCCCACAGCCCATCTGGCTCCCTCCTGCCTGGGCCCTGGGGATGGGCCTTCCTGGAGCCCGAGCACCCAGGCGGGCCTGCACGGCAGGGAGCCCGGCGCTGGGGGGTGAACAGCAGAGGTGACAGCTGGGCTGTGAGAGGCAGGTGGGCCTCTTGCTTTGCGTTGTGTGGGGGTCCTGTCCCCCTTGGCACCCACAGCAAAGTTGCTGCTGGACAGCAGGCCTGGGGCTCAGGCCTCTGTGTCCCTGTGTCTGTCCTGCCTCCTTCTGGAGCTCCAGGCAGACTGGCCAGTGTGAGGTCCTGGGGGTGGAAGGGAGTAGGCAGGGCTGAGGGGCCCCGCAGGGCTCCCAGGTGTCCTTGAGACCCCCCTCCCTTGGTCCCCCGCCCCCTGGGGCTCCTGTACGGCTCTGGCTGGGGAAAGGGCAGCGTGGTGCCCAGGCAGGGCCAGGCAGGGCCCACACGCCCAGGCCCGCCCGTGCACCCTCTGTGCCTCAGGCCGGCTCCCTCCCTCCCCTCCCGATGTAGTGATGTAGTCCTAGTGGGCCAGCCCCTGTGGGAGCCAGTGGGATCAGAGGTAACTATAGAAATAGAGCGGGGGACAGCTTGACAGCAGCTATTTCTGGAAACCTGGGGCAGATGCACTCGGGCTCCTTAGTGCCGTCACTAACAAGCTGCTGGTGCGCATTGGCACAGCGGGGTCAGAAGCTGGTCACCGGCAGATAGCCCTCGGCGGATGCTCTGTCCAGCCTCGGGCCTGCTGCACGCGGCCAGGGCTGCCAGGGGCTCCAGGAGGCCTTGCGCCCTGCGCCCCATGCCCAGGCTTCGCAAGCCAGGGACGCAGGCCGAGGAGTGGAAACAGACTTCTCTCCTAAAAACATCGTCCCCGGGGGCCACGGGGAAGTTTCTGCCCCTGAACATCCTTCTGTGTAGAAAAGAACAGGCTCAGCCACTGGGTCTATTCCCAGAGGCCAATCATTCCTTCCTTCCGTCTTTCACTCCGGCTATGTCCACAGCTCTGGGCTGGGGCTGGAGACCCGGGAAAAAGTGAGCAGGCCCCACCCTGGGGGACCCAGCCAGGCAGGACAGGCAGAAGACGAGATGGTAAATGGACCAGGACCTGGGTGTGGGGACCCCAGTCCTTGCTAGGACGCTGGGATCAGGAAGGAGCACCACCCAGCTTGGCTCCCTTGGCCCAAGTGGCGCCCTGTTGGCTAGAGGGGGCCAGGCGGGTGGGCAGTGGCCCCGAGAGGCCCCCCTGGCTCCATGCAGGCCCCTGACCTGCACCTGTCTCCCCAGGCATGCCAGCCCCACGGGCCTGCTGCTGACTGCAGTAGTGGCCCTCACCTATGTGGTCGCTGTCCTGTACGAGGAGTAAGTAGGGGTTGTCATGGGGCGGGGGTGCGGCTGCCTCTCCCTTTAGAACCTCTCCCTGTGGCCAGGGTGGGCTTGGCCCTGCTGCTGTCAGCCAGGCCATGCCAGGGTCATAGGTGAGCAGCGGCAACGCTTGGAGTGGACACCCGGGGGCCTATGAGGCCAGCCCCGGCCTGGCCCCTCGCCGCTCCCCTCCTGCTCTCCTAAGGCTCCAAGGCGGTCCCACCTCAGCGGCTCTGGGGATGAAGGGGTCTGCCCCAACCGGACATCCTATCCTGGGGGCTCTGTGCCCCTGCAGGGCGGCCCGGACACGGCTCTGGTGCAGGGAGGGGCCTGCGCCAGGCCCGGCTGATGAAGCCTCTGCCCCGCCCTGCAGGCCCTTCACCACCGAGATCTACCGGCAGAAAGCCTCCAGGCCCCGCAGGAGGAGCTGACCAGGGGCCAGGCCCTGCGTGGGGAGAACAATGTCTGATACTGCTCGGGTCCGCGCCCGGAACGGGCTGATCCAGTGCCTTGACATCTGCTGCCTTGGGGGCCCTGGACATGCCGCCCTGTGGCCACCGAGCCCCACCCCCTGCCCTGCTGCCCCACTGTGTCCTCACTCCCCAATAAAGGCACCCTGACCCCAGCATCCCCTCCAGGCATCTTTCTGTCCCTGGGGAGGAGCAAGGTGGGGGAGGGGCTGTCCCCAAGGGCTGTGCCAGGCAGGCCTGGCCCTGACTCAGCTGAAACCTCACAGTGCCCAGGGGTGGCCTCCACTGTCCACAAGGGACTTACTCAGAAGGCATCAGTGACTCACCTGGCTGTGGCCACCGCTTCCCCCCAGGAGGCTTGGTGTCCTATGTCACCTGCCCTTACCCTCTGCTCTAGCACTCCCAGGACACCCCTCTGCTGCCTCTTCCCGTGGGAGATCCAGCCCAGTGTTGGCCAACATGAGGGTGAAGATGAGTTGTCATGTTGTTCTTGGCCACCCCAGGCTACGTTGGACAGTGACACTGTCATTACCTAAGAGTTGCTGGACGAACAGTCTCGTGCCACCCGGTGACTGGACATGCAGTGGGCACCCAATGTGTCCATGGGAGCTGCCATCGGAGGGGGTGACAGGTGGGTCGTGAGAGGGTGGGGTCCATCTGGAGGAGGTGGAGCAGGTGCCAGGCGGTGACCAGAAGAGTAGGGTCAGGGGTTGCCGCTGGGGCTCCAGAGATGGGCAGAGGAGAGCCCCTTTGCTCCTTGCAGTACCTGTGCTGCCATGACCCGTGCTGCCCCCAGCTCTGCTGCTGCTGGCTGGGCCACACCTCACCCCCAGGACTCCTGGACCCTGATAGAGGCAGGTCGGGGACTACTAAGCGTGTGTGAGCGAGGACTGGGGTCCCCATGTCCAGGTCCTGGTCATGGGAGCTTTGGGCTGGGCAGCCTTCTGGAAGGGTGTGCTGTGACCGAGACAGAGTTCATCACTGATGAGGAAACCACCAGACAGTTAGGATCTCAGCGTGACAAAGGGAGCTGTCAGGGTGGAGGCAAAGCCCCTTTCCTCTTCAGGAGGAGACCATGGGCCAAGGTCAGACAGGACAGAAAGGAGCCTCAGGGTCCTCTTCTGTGCAGGGAGCTGGTAGAGATGGGCTCCGGTTGGCACAGTGGCACGTGGGCACTCTGAGTGCCTGTCCTAGGAAGTGTCTGCTTCCGGCCCTGTGTGGGCTCCAGCTCAAGACTCCACCAAGGCAGAGCCCCCAGGGGCTGCCCAGCATTCTCCTCGGGCCAGACCTTCGAGAGCCTTCTACATGCTGTTTGCTTCCAGACCTGCCGGTGTGGCCAACATTTCCTGCCCGGAGGACTGGCTATCCACCCCCTATGCCACTCCCAACATTTGGTCAAAAAATTTAAATATCCCAATCCATTCTGTGCAGGAAAACTGCTGCACTGCAAGTAAGTAATATTCATAGGCAGGCTCGTAGCTTCATAGATGCTGTTTGTTGCCTCGACGTGAAACACACAGGAAACAGAATTACCTGTTGCACAACAGCTCGTCACCATTACAAAGCCAGACAATATGGACACACCGTGCTGAGCCCGGCCTGGGCGGTGTGAGCGGCGGGAAGCAGGGCTGCGCGTGGGGAGAGCTGGGCTCAGGCCTCGACCCTGGCACCCTCTGGCCCTCTCCTTGGTATCAAGCTGACCCCTCCTGGGACCAGAGCCTGGAGGGAATGGCTCGGTGGGGTCCCCCTTCACTCCAGCTCCTGCCATGGTCATCCTGAGTCAGAGCCAGGCGCCCGCACGGGGCCTTTGTGGGAGGTGGAGGAAGGCCGCACTCCGTGTGCGGGTGTTATAGGCCCCTGCGTTGATCGCGCTCCTCTCATCCTCCACTGGCCCCTTTACACAGTAGCCTGTGTAGGGGCAAGGGTTCCTTCCTTCTCACAGATTGTCCCAGGGGGAGGGGAGGGCAGGGGAGAAAGGGGAGCATCAATGGGGCAGGAACCAGCCCCAGCTGGCCTGTCAGATGCTCCTGCACAAATGACACCAGGGATCAGCGCCAGGCCTGGGGCACGTGGCTTGGATCTGGCTAGTAAGCCCCTGGGTGTTCGGTGCCTGACACTAAACACGAGGCCTGGGAGACAAGCAGGGACTCTGTAGCAAGCGCCTTTGGGGGTAGGGGGACCACAGGCAGAGGAGGGAGGAGCGTAGGTGGTTAAGAGTAACTAGCTCTGAGACCCCAGGCAAGTCACTTCCCTCTGCCTCAGTTTCTTCTGTAAAATGGAGAGGAATAGTTCCCACCCCTCAGGGTTGCCTGGAGGAAGGGCAGCGTCTCTTAGAACAGAATCTGGGATGCGGGAAGCATTCTCCTGTGCTTGCAGGGGTCCCTGCACTGCTCTGCACCCTGAGATTGGGCTGGAATCCTGGGGCGCCAGGCAAGGGGTGGGTGAGATGCCCTTTGAGAGCCTCTCTTAGGCCAACAAGATCCCACAAGCCCTCCACAAACAGCCGGACAGGTGGGCGCTGGCACCCACGGCACTGCCCACAGCACCACAACCTGGTGGTGGCGCCGGCTAATGGCTCTCTGGGTTCCTCCTAAAACCAGACATGCCAGGGTGAGAGCCGAGCACAACCGCGGCCACGAGCACGCTGGATCTGAGCTCCGGGCTGCGGGGAGTTGGCACCGGGCAGCGTCAGCCCACGCCCGGTTACCAAGCGGCCTGGTCACTGCCGAGCACCGCCAGGCCTCACGGGCCACTTGCTGCTGCTGCCGCTGCCGTCAGGCCCTGGGCGCCTAAAGGGTCTGCACGTTCTCAGCCCCTCACAAAACCAGAACCGGCACCCTCCAGAAGAGGAAGCGGGCCAGAGAGGGGCCTTCGTGGGCTCTGGCCTTGAGCGGCGGTCCCTCGACTGTAAGATGAGGATGCTGGCCCCGGGCCGAAAGGCCCAGACGCTGCGGGGCAGGGAGGAGGGCACCCTGGCCCAGGCCTGGCGGAGGAGGGCCAGTCTGGGCCTTAGGGGCCGGAGACAGGAGAAGGATGCGCGGCCCTGACGGCAGAGCCCACCAGGCCACGGAGAGGGGAGCTGCTTGGGAGCTTCAGGGCGCGGGGGTGGGTCGCTCCTGCGGGCGCCCCGGGCCGCGCTCTCTCCCGGAGCCCCGCGGACCCCCGCCAGCTCCTCGCCTCCATCCCTGCGCGCTGCGCCGGCGGGGCCCTCTGCTGCCCTCTGGCGGCCGGAGCGGGCGGCGCCCGCCTCCGCGCTGGGCCCCGAAACCCGGGCAGCGGGGCGGCCGCCCCCCGGATCCTGCGCCGGCCTGGGGCGCGAGCGGGAGGGCTGGGCCGGGGTCTGTTCCGAGCGCGGGCGGAGATGCGGTCCGCGCAGGCACCAGCAAACGCTGCTGCCGTTGCCGGACTGCCGCTGCTGCTCTCGCGGAAGCGGAGAACCCAAGTGAGAGAAGGGACGTGCGCGTGTCGCGGGGAGGGCGGGGTCCGTGCCCCAGGTCACGGAGGGTCACACGCACAGCCCAGACCCGAACCCTAAGGCCCTGGGCCGGGGGCAGGGAAAAGCGGACTCCGCGCCACCCCGTCTCCGCCGGGCCTGGACTCAGTTTCCCGGCGGAGCGGGGGCAGGAGCGGCCGGAGGGCGGGGAGAGGGGCGGGGGCGGGCGCGGGGCGGGCGCGGGGCGGGCGCGGGGAGGGCGCGGGGCGGGCGCGGGGCGGGCGCGGGGCGGGCCGGCCGCGCAGGCTGAGTATAAGGGCGGCGGCGGCGGGCAGAGCCGGCTGAGTGCCGAGCCCGGGCGTCCAGTTCCGAGCCCAGCGGAGCCCAGCAGAGCCCGAGCTCAGCCCGCGCTGCTCGCCCGCGCCCCGGCCTTCGCGCTTCTCTCGCCCGCGTCCGCCCCGCGGCCCCTCTGCCCAATGAAACTGGCTGCGATGATCAAGAAGATGTGCCCGAGCGACTCGGAGCCGAGCATCCCGGCCAAGAACTGCTACCGCATGGTCATCCTCGGCTCGTCCAAGGTGGGCAAGACGGCCATCGTGTCGCGCTTCCTCACCGGCCGCTTCGAGGACGCCTACACGCCCACCATCGAGGACTTCCACCGCAAGTTCTACTCCATCCGCGGCGAGGTCTACCAGCTCGACATCCTCGACACGTCCGGCAACCACCCGTTCCCCGCCATGCGGCGCCTCTCCATCCTCACAGGTGAGCGGGGAGCCGGCCGGGGGCGCGGGGAAGGCGGGCGGGAACCCCCAGGCCCGCGGGCCCGCGGGCCCGGAGCCGCCGCCGCGCGCCGAGGTTTGCACTTCGCGCTTGGCGAGGCCCGCGCGCCCCGCGGCGGCCAGAGCCGGGTGCCGCGCCCCCAGAGTCGGCCAGCCCGATTGTCCGCCCGGCGGCCGCCCTCACCTCCCTGTTTGCTCTGTGCCCCCGCAGGAGACGTCTTCATCCTGGTGTTCAGCCTGGACAACCGCGACTCCTTCGAGGAGGTGCAGAGGCTCAAGCAGCAGATCCTCGACACCAAGTCTTGCCTCAAGAACAAAACCAAGGAGAACGTGGACGTGCCCCTGGTCATCTGCGGCAACAAGGGTGACCGGGACTTCTACCGCGAGGTGGAGCAGCGCGAGATCGAGCAGCTGGTGGGCGACGACCCCCAGCGCTGCGCCTATTTCGAGATCTCGGCCAAGAAGAACAGCAGCCTGGACCAGATGTTCCGCGCGCTCTTCGCCATGGCCAAGCTGCCGAGCGAGATGAGCCCGGACCTGCACCGCAAGGTCTCGGTGCAGTACTGCGACGTGCTGCACAAGAAGGCGCTGCGGAACAAGAAGCTGCTGCGGGCTGGCAGCGGCTGGAGCGGCGGCGACCTGGGCGACGCCTTTGGCATAGTGGCGCCCTTCGCGCGCAGGCCCAGCGTGCACAGCGACCTCATGTACATCCGCGAGAAGGCCAACGGCGGCAGCCAGGCCAAGGACAAGGAGCGCTGCGTCATCAGCTAGGAGCCCCCGTCGCGCCGGCCACTCAACCTAAGGAGGACCTTTTTTGTTTAAAAGTCACATCCAACAGCCGGCCCAGCCCTGTGCGCCCCGGGCCGTGAGCGCGCGCCCACGGACTGGCGTCTTCCCTCCCAGCCACCCGGGGAGGTGCCGCAGAACGGAGAAGGGACAGTCATCTGCTCTGGAAGGAAAGAGAACTGGCTAAGACTGGGACTCCTCCCCATCCTCCCGTTGGCGCCCCCATCCCCGCGCCTTGGGGGGCAAGGGCGCGGCAAAGGGTGGGCTTGTTTGGCACAAAAACCTAAGGAAGGAGAGAGGGGAGGGGGAGATGTGAAGTTGGTCAGCCACTGCTAGGCGTCAAGAAACCGTCCTGCCCGGCTTGAGGGTCAGGACAACGGGGCATTATCTATCTCATCTGTGATTCCGGTTGCCATGATAGCTGGCACAACCCTTGCCCTCCGGAAACTGAGGAGGGTGTGGGTCAAATCATAGCCAAGTGACTTGTTTACATGTGTGTAAGTAAAATTGCACAAAGGGAAACAAAACATAAAACTTGCACTTTAATGTAGTTCCGGTGTCAACACGGACATGAACAAAATCTTATACTGTGTGTGTGTGAGAGAGGTCTTTAAAGTTATTATTGTTGGTTTTTTAATGTAAAATAAAATAATTTAAAATGGAAAACTGGTTTTTTCTTTGTTTAGAAATGGCTGGAGGGGGAAGGGCGGGGACAAGGGAGGAGGCTGGGTTTCTTCTTCCGATGAATTAGACTCACCTACCCTAGAAAGGGAAAATAACCCTGGCAGTCTGAAAATAGCTTCAGCCACCGCGGGGAAAGGGCTTCCAAGCAGCTCCAGATGCAGTCTGTCTATTCGGGGAGTGGTTCCCTGGAAAACCAGGACAAATATAAAGGATCTCAGGGGCTTCCCTAGAGCTGAAATCTTTCTAGCCATCTGCCTACCTGCTTAGTTTTCTTTAGGCCAAGTCACAAAGGGCCTCATTTTCTGAGAGAACATTCTTACTTCCCCATCAGCATAAGGGCCACTGGAACTGTGCCTGGCCATTTTGTCACTAGACCCAGTGTGGGCCCAGGCGACAGAAGGTTGTCTCTCAGGGCCTGCTTTCACAATTAAGGAAACTGAGGCTGAGAGGCCCCTGTGAGAGCTGGCTGATGCCACCCCCGGCCTCCAGGATTGCCACATCCAGTCTCCAGGGTTACCACATCCAGTCTGGAGACAAAAATCCCCACAGCATCCCGCCCCCACTTCAGGTGGTGCTCCAAGTGGGCTCCGGCAACCCTCTCTGCCTTGCTGTCTGCCTCTCAGTGGGCAGACCTTTATCTGCCACTAGTAACTGCAAACTTGGGCAGGTAACACCTGCCAAGGCCCAAATTCTTCATGGAGGAACACAGAGAGCCCTCTCTGCATGGGGTTGGTGTGGGGATTAAGTGTGATGTTTGAAAAGTACTTAGCACAAGCGCCTGCCACCCAGTAATCCAAATAATTGGTAGCCTCAAGAGGGTGCTCAGCCCTGTGAGTGACACTCAACATTGTCCTGGGGAGGGATTTCAACCCTGCTCAGTGAGTGCCACTTCCTACAGGACTGAACCTCCTCAAATCACCAAAGGGGACACACCCCGCAACAGCAGACAGCCCGGGGGGCTGACCACAGGCAGGCACAGGGATGACCCACAGACAAACTAGCCTTGGGGACAAATGCCGTTCCTGAGAGAGAAATCATTCTGCCTTGATGCTGGTGTAGATGCTGTGTGTGCCGGAGTGGAGGAAGGTAAGCAGCAGAGGTTTTATTCTGTGTCTGAGCAAAGTGAGAACGCTTTCCTCTCGACTATACAAGAGCCACCCTACTATGGATTTCTTAGTACAAAAACCATGACGTCCAGAGAGCAAAGCATAAGTTCTTTTAATTATACATTTGAAAAATGTCACAATTCAAAACACTGGAATACAAGGAAGGTCCTGTCTGCCTCTGCCTCTGTGAAGAGCCTTTCTCCATTTCAGCCTTGCATTGCAGGCAGACCCCAATGGTCTGGTATCTTTATGTGCTTTGCGTTTCATGGTATTTGGTCAGAGCCTTAAAACTGGCCCACCCACTACTCCAAAATTTCAAGAAAATAACTGATTCAGTTAAATAACAATCCCAAGGTAGGACTGGTCTAAAGGCGACCAACCACTTAAATTAGGAGTGTGCTTTTCTGTCCAAAGCCACTGAAATTTGATCTTCTCACACATCCCCCAGTCCTAATAAGCTAGCCACTTTCTGACAGCTGGCTGCAGGTCATCACCACTGGAACTCTGCTAAAAACATCTCCGACCAATATTCCTGCCAACGAGGTCAGCTGGCAGGCAGCTGCTAAGCCCCTGAACTGGTCAGCACAGGTTACGTGATCGTTTCTAGACCCAAACAATATTCAGTTACTTCTCACCCCATCCTTAAGAGGCAAGGGAAAGAACTGCTCTTACCTCAATTTGACAAAGGGAAAGCACACAAATAAAATGTCCCATCTGGAAGAAATCAGGGGAGCTGGGGAGGAACGAGGGAGGTTTATAAATATTTAAGAGCTAGAAGATGGCTATATAACTTCCAAGCCTACTTCACCCCTGCTGAAGGACCATCTGAACTGTCACTTAGAGCTGCATTTCTCTGAACAAAAAGTGCATCATGAACCCTTTGCAGTGCAGTAAATGTTGCTGACTCTTGAGTGAGAAGGCCAGAGGGGGAAATACTTCTTTAAACCAGGGCAATGTGAATCTGAAATGCCAAAAGAAAGAAGATCTGTTCACCTGAAAACCTGTCTGAGCCTGCATAGAAAGGACAATACCTCACCAACCCCAGGAAGCACTGCAGATGTGAAGTGGTTTGGCCATTCTCAGGCACTAATCAAAGGCGACAGGAGCTGAAGAGAGCAGGAGCTGAGGTAAGGAGAACGTGTAGGAGAGGCAGGGAACCCGCAGGGGGCAGGGAATCTGGAGGCAGGGGCTGCCTGGCAGGGCTCTGGGCTGACATCCTCATGGGTATAGTTCCATTCACTGACTCAAAAGGAACCAAACTGTTTCAGGAAAAAAAGCCACCCTCTGACCTTTCAAAACAATGTTCATTCTCTCACAGCCTTCTTTTATCATGTTAAATCCATGCCATATGAGTGCAAGCCTAATTGATCCAGTGAATTCTATGCAAATATTTCATGAAACTGCAGTTAACAAGAAGGATATGTACCTGGTACACTCTGATCAAATGGGGGGTGGAGGAGAGGGAGGGAAGGAAGCAAAGGCGAGCTGCCTCCTTTCCCACTGCGCTCTTCAGATCTGCCAGTGGGGCGACACACACACACACACACACA
>VSMD01048908.1:0-124923 GCA_008750895.1 Mirza zaza
AGGCATCCTTTTTCTGGTTAACTGCACCCTAATACCCCACCACCACCAAAAGAATCTATTTTCCTTGCCCAGTTCTCCACTCCCTGTATGCAGATTTGTCTCCGCCCTTTTCTCCTCCACTCACCCTGACCCCAACAAAGCCTCTGTGTTAGTCAGCCAGATCAGGGATGTGGGTGTGGTCACCATGGTGACAGAGGAAGCCCTGCCGAGAGAGACAGAAACAGCAGGGGAAGTTTCTTTAAGCCTAATACAATGACCTCTGCCTTTCTTAGAAGTGCTTCTTTTAATCCAGAGAAGCACATGAGAAGTAAAGAGATGTTTTTATATTGGAGAGACAGTGGAATGCCTGAACTCTTCTTTACGATTGTCTTTTCTATGATTTTCAGGTGATCACCAGTCTAACCATCCGATTTTCACCAGTGCTACCCAGCTCCCTCCACATGGTGAGAGATGATTGAGAGCACTCTGCATTCCACCCTCATTCCCAGTGGTGCCATTCTATCTACTGATGCCAACCAGGGCATCAAGCACATGGCCATTGACTCACGGAAGCTAAGGAGGTGTGAGGAGCCATGTGCAAACTCCCACCCTCCCCCCAGGACCACAGTGCTTCTCTCTCACTTTGAGACTATTTTCCCCTTGATGTTTCTGTCTCTGATATCAGAGTGAGTTATCTTCTGCCTGGGAAGGAAAGGAGCTAGACCATTTCTTGATCAATTTCTACTTACAGTCCACATCACTGTTTGCAGTCATAAATTCCACATGTCCACGACAAGGAGTGTGACACTCTCCTTTACCCAAAGCTACTATGGTATCATTTGCAAAGGACTGGAGACTTCATTAAACTATATCAATTCTCTCCAAACTCATTAAGATTTGATACAACTCAAAACTGATTTGGGCTTTAGCGTCTTGGCAGGGGACGAGGCTGGAAGCTGTCGAGCAGAGGAGTATTGGCATAGTGTCAAAGGGTGACAAAACCATGCTTCCCTCTTAGGTTATAACATCCTCCCACCACATATCACAACTTAACCGAGAAAAACTATTTTTGGTACCTGCTTCAAACTCAATAGAACGTGAGACAGCCATGTAAATGGTGAACTATCAGTCATTTTTGTCTCTTTGTTCTGAAAAAGTGAAAACATCATTAAAGTTTTAGTGAGAAAGAAACTCAAAACAAAGATAAATTCTGCAGCCGACCTGGTAGGGAGACCTACCACTGTCGTGTCAGATTAGGCTGTGCCTCAGCACCAAGGTTGAGAAATACCATAATTAGGAAGAGAGAGCGGAATATTTTGATGTGCTACACTCCTGGTAGAAATGTGATGAAAGCAACAGTATAATCAGATGTGTCAGGTTGTGGGGTCTAAGAAAAATTAGAACCGGGAGAAACGGGAGCGATCAGTTAAAAGAAGCTGCTACCAGTGGTGATGTTGACAGTGGGGACAGAAGGAGGGCTGAGACATGGAACGTGTTGAAGAAAGCGTTGGGAAAGCTTCATCACTCACTGAATACAGCTGATGAGACCCATTATGAGATTGATTAAAAGAATGAGGGGGCGGGGGTCTATTAACACAATCTAAGGAATCAGGAACTTGGCCAGTGTGGAACAGGGGATGGTGAGTTTGGATCTGGGCACCTGGAATTTGCTGTTACCGTAGGATATGCAAGAACAATTGTTTGACGGGCAGTTTGGAGTATAGAAATGAAGCCTGGAGGGAGGGTGGAGCTGAAGATGTGAGTGCAGCTTTGGAGGCAGTGACAGAAGCCTCCGGAGCAGGGCAATCTGTGCAGGGACGCTGGGAGGGAGAAGCAGAAGGCAGAGGCAGAAAGCCAGGGAATGCCCTTGGTGAGCAAGCAGCAGCAGGAAGAGGAGCCGAAAAGGCAAGCACAGAGAGCTCCCACGTGCTCAGCGGCATTCTCAGAGAACAACTACTGGGCTGATCTTCCCCAGAAGGAGCCAACACAGGCACAGACTCCTGAATACAAAAGGAGGAGCCATTCTTCCCTCCTTGTCTCCCTGCCTTCTCTCTTCCAACTGGTGCAAGGCGAAGGGAGTGGAGGGGACCCGGTCCTTGCCATGGAGCAGCGCACAGGGCAGTGGGAGCAGAGTGGCCTCTGGGTTCCTTTCTCGCATGTTAGACTGTTCCCCAGAGCTGGCAGAGTGACTCTTAAGAGAGGAGGAGGCCTGCGTCCACTTAATGCTCTACGAGGAGCATCAATTGGACCCTTATATTGTGGGCCAAGCATTAGGAAGGAATCAGAAAAAACGGCAAGCGAGGCTCTGCTGTCAAGGAGATTGCAATCTTTGGAAATCGACAAGCTCAACTCAAGTCAAATTATTTGAGGTCAGTTAGATACTAAACTGGGTGGAACCGACTCGAAGAGCGATACAGACTAGAAGAGCAGATATCAAGATATGACATTGGCACAGTGGAAAGCCTTGAGTAAGGGGGGACCTTGACAGGAAGAGGAGGGGAGGCATTCGAGTGGTGGGGAGGGCATGCGGGGGCTACCAAGTGGAGGCAGGAGGCAAGGGAGAGCGGGCCCTGGCTCCATGACACGCTTGGGAGCACAGTGGTGGAGCATCGGTGCCCAGAGATATTGCATTTGGAAGTGGGTGAGCTGAGTGATGCCCTCAGAGGGATTATGATGCCAATGGGCAGAAGGAAGTTCATTCCTCTCCAGCATGGCCAAGGTGAAGACACAAGTGCTAAGGGCAGAGTGGCTAGTATCCCCTTTGGGGAGGGGCACTCCTAGCTTCCTGCCCACTCCACTTCCTGGCATCTGTCCCGATCCATGACAGGAGGCTCCTTCTGCACAGCATGTTCTGCTCTCTCGGGGATGGAGAGCACCCCCACCCCCTCACACATGTACCGAACTGGTGTGTGCACCAGCGCATTGGCGGAGCTCCCCTGGCTGCATCCCCAGTGTTGGGGTGACAATGCAGGCAGGAAGGGACAAAGGAGCCAGGAGTCCCCTGTGCGTGGGGCTGCCCTTGGACGAGGCCTGGGACGGCTTCTGTCTCTCCCAAGACCCACAGGATTCCTGCTTGCCGTGGGTTGGCACTCTCTGCCAGGAGGCAGGGCAAGCCACAGTCCTGCCCCACACTTGCCCAGGGTCAGGCCTGCCCCTTCTCAGAACTTCTTTGGCCTTGAAATGTCTCAAACCAAAGAGGATGGAGGGATGATGCCGCTAGGCTGCAGCCTCCCAGCCCCCTGATTCTGAGAATGGTACCACCGTTTCCCCAGCAACCACCTATTGCCCTCCCCCCCACTGTGACTGCTCCTCCTCCAGTCAGTGAAGCACTAGGACCTCCCTTCCTTTCCGTCCTGCATCCTCACTGCCACTCCCTCACCTGCCCTGCACTCCTCCGCCCCTCTCCTGCCTTCCTCCTGCTCTGGCGGAGCCCAGCTCACCCCACCTGTGCCCCCCTCAGTCAGTCCCTTCGCTCCCCTCTCCTTCCACCCCTCCTTCCTGTCTCTTCAGAGCCCACATCCAAGGCCCTGTCTCAGGGAGCAGGGAGGAGGCAATGATGTGCTGTACATTTTGCCTGCATTCTGCCCTCCAGTGGCCCAGCGGTGGCCAAAGGTGGGGCGGGGGGAGGCTTCAGGGCAGGAATTAAAGTACAATAATGTGGCTGTGTGGCTCACTGCGGCCTGTCAGGTGTGGGGCTTCCCAAGGTGGGAGAGGCCCCCTCGAGAGGTGGGATGAGGATGATGTAAGGATGGAGCAGGGATTGGAGTCTCGGAGAGCTGGGTCCCGGACCCAGTTCTTCTGTGGGTACGTAGACCAGATAAGCCACCCCATCTCCTCCAGCTCAGACTTTTCTACGCCTGAGAGCTGGGTGTGCCTGAAGCTATTAGGACAGGGACAACACCTGGACGCAGGAGATGACTTCAGGATGCCCCGAGTCATCAGGCTCACATTTTCACCAGAAAACCCAGACACTTCCCATCAGGCCCCACGTTCTGCACTGTGGATCAAATTCCGACACGAGATTTGGAGGATATCAACTGTCATGGTGGCTGGCAGCAGCCAAAGCAAGCACCTGCCCCCAGGCTTGTTGACAAATGGAACTGTGCATGAGGGAAACTGAGTCAAGCACCCCCTGCGTCCTAGCACGGAGGGCCAGGAAAGCAGGAGGGAGGCTGTAGTCGGTGATGAGGCAGAAAGCGAAGGAATAGAACCTGGACCCTTCCCTCGTGCCTGCCTCAGCCTTGGTGCTCGCTAACAGAATGCGTCCCCCCACTTTTCTTGCAGAGAAGCCACGGATGAACAACATCCTGACATCGGCCACCGAGCCCTATGACCTCTCCTTCTCCCGCTCTTTCCAGAACTTGGCCCACCTGCCCCCGTCCTACGAGTCCGCCGTGAAGACCAACCCCAGCAAGTACTCCTCTCTGAAGAGGCTAAGTAAGCCAGATTCCCCTGGGAAGTTTGGGGTCTGTCTTTGGGGTCTCCAGCACCTCCTCTTACGTCTCACTTTCTGGCCCCCAAGGGGTCAAGTGTGGAATCCCAAGAACAAAGGAGGAGTTGTAGGGTGGAAGAAGAGATAGACAATCCCCTTGCTTTTGTTCTTAATGGCCTGAGTCCTTTCTTTTCCTAGTCAGAGGCCGTAGCGTCCTCAGATCCACATTCCCCTGTGGGACAACATTTCAACTCATGCACCAGTTTAACTGCAAAAGAAGCCTTCCTCCAGCCCCATTCCCCACCTGCCTTCTTCAAACCATGCGCCTTCCTTGCTCTAATCCTATCTTGGAACTGAGGTAGCAATGGCCAGAGCTTTCTCTGAGACCCCTCGTAGAGATCCACAAACTAGGTCCCCCTCTAACCAGGTCAACACTGTCTCGAGGCCCCGAGACTCTCCCCCTCCCGCACACACCCCATTTCATCATTCCAATCCGTATATCCAGTGATTGTAGCTCTACCATTTGAGTCTGGGAAGGGTCTGGGAATTGATGGGTTTAAGACACTCATATTTCAAGAAAGTACGTTGAGGGACTTTCTCGCCTTTCCTGGCTTTCTGACCGTGGACCTTCTCTTCCCATTTCCCCGTGAGTCTCTTTTGATGAGCACCCAACTGCTGTTGGAGCCCTAGGGCTGAGCATTTGCCCGAAGCTGTGGGGTAACCTACCCTGGCAGAAGTTCAACCCAAGTCCACACCAGCCACCTTCATGGTGGAATGTTGAGTCTCTATGGCTAGATGTTGGCATCTCTGATGACCTGAGGAATCTGATGGATGCTCTGAGTGAGGGAACATGGCTCAGGAGACAGGATACCCATCGGTGACCCTCTGGGCCAAACGAGGAGCAGACAGCACTCCCACGCTTTGCAGTTGCACTAGAAGGCCATCCATAGGGGGCCTCATCCCTGAATTTGGGGCAATGCAGGTTTGTGTGTAACATGCAAGTCCTGCGTAAGTTCAAGGGCACAGAAGGCAGTGTGAGCCTGGGAGGGCTTACTGGGCAGAGTGGAGGGTGGAGCCTCTGAATGAGCTGCACATATAGGACTGCTCCAGCCTGCTCGTGCCGTGGGCGCAGGCGGAGTATGTGTAGGCTGGTTATGTGGCCGTGTGGGGGCTGGATGCCGTGTATTGGCTTCCGGCACATCGGCTGTTACTCCAGAGAAGGTGTTACTAGGTTCCTAAGTTACCAGCTAGGCATTTTCACAAGTGCCTCCTAGTTTGAGCATCCTACTGTACTCTCGCAGGCGGCTGGCTCTGTGACCCAGCTTTCATCCAGCGAGGCTCTGGCCCTCATTAAGAAGGTGGGCTGCTACACGGGCGCTTGGGCAGGACAGGGAGCATTCTGTCTCCGAACCCTGGAGCTCGGGGAGTCAGACTTGCAGCCAACTCTGCCTGAGCTCTCCAGGGACCTTCAGGGCGCCCCTCTACCCCTCACTCCTCAAGGTGGTCCATGGACCAGGTGATGAGCATCACCCATCAGCTTGTTAGAGCCACAAGCTCTTGGGCCCGCCCCAGATGCACTGAATCGGAATCTGCACGGAACAGCTGGGGTTGGTTTGCACGGCCCGGGGGAAGCACTGCCTTCACCTGTCTGGGCCTCCGTGTCCCCATCCCTAATGAAAGGGGTTTGACCATGTTATCCCAGGAGATTTCCAGGTCTGTGGTGGAGCAGGAGGGGTGCAGGGCTCTCCCCGAATCCTGGCTTCAGTGTCACCCCACTTGCCTTCTCTCTCCGTGTCTCACCCCTGCAGCCGACAAGGAGGCTGACGAGTATTACATGAGGCGGCGGCACCTGCCTGACCTGGCCGCCCGTGGCACCCTCCCCCTCAACGTCATCCAGATGTCACAACAGAAGCCCTTGCCCCGGGAGCGGCCCCGCCGGCCCATCAGGGCCATGTCCCAGGACAGGGTCCTGTCCCCGGAGCGGGGCCTGCCCGACGAGTTCGGCATGCCCTACGACCGCATCCTGTCGGATGAGCAGCTGCTTTCCACGGAGCGCCTGCACTCCCAGGACCCGCTGCTGTCCCCAGAGCGGACGGCCTTCCCCGAGCAGTCGCTGTCCAGGGCCATCTCGCACACGGACGTCTTTGTGTCCACGCCCGTGCTGGACCGCTACCGCATGACCAAGATGCACTCCCATCCCAGTGCCTCCAATAACTCCTACGCCACCCTGGGCCAGAGCCAGACGGCAGCCAAGCGCCACGCCTTCGCCTCGCGCAGACACAACACGGTGGAACAGCTGCACTACATCCCCGGCCACCACACCTGCTACACAGCCAGCAAGACTGAAGTGACCGTGTGACCCGCGGGCAGGGCCGGGGCCGCTGGGTGGGGCGGGGCGGGGCAGGGGCCAGGAGCAGAGCTTTCAGCCTTGCAGCTCTCCCTCCCCCTGTCCCCTCTGTCGGAGGTGGGGGCCACCCTCGCCCAGAAAGCCATACCCCAGGACAGAGCCCCCATGGCCTGGTGGCACGCGCCCAGGCCTAGGATCTCGCGTGATCGTGATCTCTCCTCCAGAAGAGTCAACGGGGAATGAGGAGGGTCTAGGCCCCACTCTCACCCCCACCTCCTCCACCAACTCCCTTCCCCCTCCCCCCCCTTTTCCCCTCCTGGGGACTCAGCTGCAGCTTCTGTCAGCCAAGAGACCCTTGCCTGACCCTGGTCCGAAGCTGCCTGGGTTTGACTTGGCCAGCAGGTGCAGTCAGTGGGCCGACCGAATAGGCTGCTCGGCCTCATTCATGTCCCTAGAACCGCGTCACAGAAATCTTCTAGTGCCTAAAAACTGCCTGCTCGCTCTCTCAGAGCCAGGGAGCTGCTGTGTCCATAAGCACAATAACGACCCTCTTCTTGCCTGCTGGGACCCTCTGGTCCCCACCGAGTGGCCCTTCCTGCGCTGACCCCTGCGGGCCCTGCCCTGGCCCTGCGCCCTCTCCCTGCCCCGGCACGGTGGGGGGCTCCCTCCCTTCAGCTGCCTCCCCCTTGCAGCTGCCCACAGGCCCCCAGCCGGTCCTTTGCGGGGCTTTGCTCCTCCCCGGCCCTGGGTGTTTTGCCCTGAGTTCTCTGGGGCTTTGGCTCCAGCCTTCCCAGAGGGGAGTAGTGATGGGGTGCAGGGGCTTTGGGGGTGCCTTCCCTAGCTAGCCAGTTATCTCCACATCCCTTCCAGGCCTCTGGATCTGAACTATGACTGCCACTCAGGCCTGCCTTCTCCACCTTGCTCTGCTCCTGGGAGGCGCCTGCGGTGGCCAGACAGCCAGGGCAGGGAGGGCCACTGTGATGCCCAGGGTCTCAGGAGGGCTCTGCCGTCTCCCGCTGTGCACCTCAGGCAGGACGGAGGCAGAAGCTTCTAGACAGCGGCTGCTCAGCCCCTAAACAAGGAGGACCTGAGGTGGCTGTCCTGCACCTTGCCTGCTCCCCTGTCCCGGCTGCCCCCTGCTCTGTTCAGAGCTCACTCTCCCCACCTCTCTCCCTCCTCTGCCTCCTACCCTCCAGCGTCCCTCTCTCCTGGCCGCTCCTCCTTCAGACCTGTGCCTCCTCTGGATCAAAGGGACAAAGACTATTAGCAAAAGCAAATAACAGGTTATCCAGGCTACAGCCTGGGGGCACCTGGGCAGCTCCCCACCACCTCAGACCCTCCCTGCAGGGCACCGAGGGTCAGGCAGACCCAGGCCCTGGGCTCTGTGGGGCCACCACTGTCAGCCCACCTCAGCCCCTTTCCTGTCTTGGCCTAGGGGTGGGCTTGGTGTGACAGATGCCTGGGGAGCTGGCAGCGAATTAAGCATCATCCACTACCCCGAGACTGGAGCTGGGGTGGGGGAGGGAGAGAAGGGGCTCCCCCATTCTCAGGGCCAGGGCACCTCCCTGGGCTGGGGCTGGGGCATCAGCTCCAGACTGTTGGGTGAAGGTGTGACACTAAAAATAGGACTGTCCCCACAGTCAGACTCCATCAACAATCCCCTTAAATGGGGTGTGACATTCCCTCAGTTCTGCATGTGTGGCCCTTTAAAAATGCAGGTGTCGGGGGAAGAACTCCTCAGTGTCAACCCTGGGAATGTTTAATCTAACCAAGTCCACAAACCACAGAGAAATCAATGGACAGCTTCCTCTTACTGATTTCAAGGCTTCCAAAGCACTTGTTTCCTCCCTTGCCCAACGCTTGCTCCCAGCCAAGGTGAACAGGAAACCATGGCATGAATCTTGAGGGCTGGAGGTGGGGTTGCAAGAGCAGCCTTCGGCCTCCCACCCTGGGCAGGTGTCCCTGAGACTGTGCAGCCTTGAGCCAGGAATGGCCCCACCGCCCTCCCCACAAACACATAAACCTCCTTAAGGGCTGGTCCCCACGGGTTTATGAGAGTTTGTTCCAGAAGGTAAGGCAAAGAGGAAAGGAGGAAATTCGTCTAAATAGAGCAGTTGATCACCCCCAGAAACAAAAGGGGTGTCTCACCGCCGGGCCCTAAGCCCAGCACCCTTGAATCTGCTGATAGTTCTTGGCAGCCCAGCGGTGGAGAGGACAAAGGACCGGCGTGGGTGAGAGGCCCCTTCCCGGTGTCTACACACCAGCCCAGAAAGCTGATCTCACCTCCCGGCTTCCAGGTTCTCCCTCGGGGTGACGCCTTTCCCCGGGGCTGTCCCCATCCCTGTCTCTGACAAGGTCTCTGTCTGTCTCAGGGGTTGTTTGATAGGTTGATTCCAAAACATTTCTCATCCCAGCCTTGGCACTGTGCGGTTTAAAGCCTCTGATGTTGGACGGACTGGAAAATTCCACCCGAATGCTTACTTCTTCCGAAGGATTGCTTGTGCTTCACCCTCGGCCCAGAAGAGAGAAATGGAGGGAAGGAGAGAGGGAATAAAAAGAGAGAGAGAGAGAGCACGATAGGTCTACAAACTTGCTCCCATTCAGTCCCCCATTTGAAAACAGTGTTGTAACTGGAACACAGAGGTAGCCCATTTATTCAGTTGCCCCATCCATCTTTATAGAATGGGCAAAGCCACGTCACCAGTCAAGTTCACATGGCAGATAAAAGAGCGTCCATTCTGGGGCTGGAACCCAGATGCTGTGACTTCCAGCCCAGCCAGGCCAGTGGCCTCTAGTACACAGAGAAGGATCATCTTCCCCTATAACAGAAGCTCCCCTCCTGGAAAGGGACACCTAAGGCCTGAGATGTCCCTGTGCTCGTTGTTCTGTTGTGCACATCTCCATTGCTCTGATAGGTATGGACGTGGGTCTTCCCAGGTTCTCTTTTGCCCTGAAAGTTATTCCTGCTGTCCTTGGCCTGGAATGGCAGCACAGCTGTACTGATGCCCCATGCCCCTCCTTCCCTCCCATCTTGCTTCCTGCAGTTAGCTCCCTGCTCATGAGTCAAAAAGGCTTTGCCCAGACTCCCTGAACCTCCTAAGAGGCTTTTGCCCTCAGGGCTCCCTAGTGTCTCGGGGAGTGTCTTGGGCCATGGGTCTGTCCCTTAGAATGTTCTAACCCTTCCCCCAATTCAAATGTTTCCCTCTCTTTCTACGCTCATTCCCAAAAAATGCTGTCTGAACCTCAATCTTCATGCCAGTTCACACTTTCCTTCCTTGCATCTCCCTCTTCCTCCATCTACTCTTCTCTGTCCCTGGTCCTACTACGGTCTCTAGTTCTACACATCAGAGCTCTCGATGGAAACAGTAGAAGAATCAGACATTCTTCAGGTCTTCTGCTTGTCTCATCAGTGTATCCTTCACCCCCTGCCTGGGTGAAATAGTACCCCAGTGTGTACAGCCAAGGGCTCTCCCCTCTGATCTTGGGGAGGAAGAGGAAGACCTGTAGTTCAGAGACATCACGGCCTCCGATGGTCAGCTGTGGTTCCTGTGGCTGGCAAGTGCCCTGCAGCTCCTGACCCAGCGCGCTCTTAGCCCAGGGGCTCCTACTCTGGCCAAAGACTCATATCCGTGGGGGCTCTCAGCCACTGCTCCCACTCACTTGTCCCCTCCCTGCTTGTGTGAGTCTCATATCTCGATTTGTCCCCAAAAGCTCTGAGGGCCTCATGAGTCTCTAAGCATGGAGGAATATCCACACCAACATCACTGCCACCAAACTCAATCCATTTTCTTCGAAGATACCTTGTCTGCCACCAGCCACCAGCCTCCACCCTCAGATTCCTTCCACCCAACTGTGGACTTGACCCAAGGCAGTATGAAAGGGCTGCCAATCACTTGGGCCCTAGAAGGCACCTGCTCTGAGAGGAGCTGACATGTCGCCTCCCACATACATTCCTGTCATCCTCTCTGAATCTGGGAAACTTTGCTCTGGAGTATTTTCGAGAAAGAGCATTGTGTTTTAATGAAGAATTTTTCAGGGTTCAAATGTTATTTTTTATAAAAGCAGCATTTTAATGGCAGATTCAATATGAAAGATATGTCTTCCTGGGCTCCGTATTTGATTTGGGAAGGCAGAGGAAAAAAAGCACAGGGCTCAGGCTCTGGAGACACAGCTTCCAGCCCTGGCTTTGTCTCCATCTTGTTGTGTGACCGAGGGCCACTCATGTCCCCCGCTCAGTGCCTCAGTTTCCCCATCTTTCAAACGAGGGGCTTTGACGAGATGAGCTCTGAAGTTTCATCCAGCTTTTACATTCTAGGGCTTTCATTCCCGGCCAGCACCCACTCCCTTCCTCACGTCCCTCCCCACCTCCACCTAACTACAGCCATCCCCAGTGCTGTCCCCGGTGGCAATGGTCCTCAGATGCCCCAGACAGCCCCAGGCAGCCAAAAGACTCCTCACTGGAGCCTGGGTGGGCCGGATGGGCTCGGCCACCTGGGGGTGCTCCCAAACCTGAAGGTTTCCAACCATTCAACAGGTCGTCACCAACTGTGTGTCACAGAAGCTCTCTCACAGAGACACACACACCTAAACCATCCTGGGCGGCTGGGGAATTCTAGGGGATTCTGAGTTTGGAGTTTCCATTTTGGATATGGTCCTTATAGCTGGAGGGAGACGGTTCCAGTTTCAGAGAGGGGACTGACTGGAGAAGAAAGATCTGGAAGGGCAAACCTCCACGAGGGCATGGGGTCTGTATCTGAGGGCAGCCGGAAAACGTGTTCCAAGCCACAGAGGAGCCTGCCTGGCACAGGCTCTGTGTGGCAGTGGGTGTCATTATATTCCACTCGGGAACATTCGTCTTGAAGACCACATGCGGACACGAGGCTCCGCCCCAGCTGGAGGATGAGGAGGAGGCAACACCACCTGGGCTGCGAGGTGGTGGGTGCCCACCCATCCCGGTACATTTGCAGCCTCCTCTCATGGCATGACTGTGCTCCCAGTGAAGGCTTGTGAAGCAGGAATGGAAAGTCCAAGTCTGTGTCATCAAACCCATCTTGTAAATCAGGAAACACATTAACCTTCCATCATTCAGAGAAATGACGCTGTGGTCGTGTGTTTCTTCTGTGTTCTCCCTCCCGTAGGAGGAGAAGACCCTGCTCAACTTTGCTGCCCACCCTGCGGTGACCCCTGAGTGCCACTCCATGGGAGGACTCAGTCATTGGCTTCATAGTGGCAAATACCCCTCTAGTTCTATAACTCGACTAGACATTTTGTAGTAAAGAATTCTTAAAATTCTCTAATAAAAAGCAATTCTTACTATAATATTTTTAGTTTGGGGACACGATTTCCTAAGGGGGGATTAATGAACATTTTTATGCATTAGCCCAGTTTATCGATTCCATGTTTATTATATGGTAGTATTGATGAAAAAAGTACCTTTCTATCTGTATCTTTGCACAGTTTCTTCATTACTCATATGTAAGCTTCATGATGGGCAGTGCTCTTGCAACTGCTTCTCTGTACAAATCTCGTCATTCTACTTACCTGTCAAAGCACATTCTATATGTACTGTAAACAGATATCACTTTAGTAAGATTTAGTCTTAAGGATTTTTCCACTTTTGTCAGTAACAGATATTTATGGATTAAAAAAATAAAGCCGTTTCAACATAACTTGTGTCTCTTTAAGTAGCCATGTGCTTACTTTTACAGACGGGTCAAAACCAAAGGTAATTAAAGAGTGAGTAAGAACGTAGAAGACGCTTGGAGTTGAGGGTGGAAGCTTGGATTATTTCCAAACAGGGGCTAGGGAACCTTTAGGGTGATGAGAGTATTTTAAAACCGGATTGTGGTGATAACCGCACACCTCAATAAATTTGCTAAAAATCACCAAAGTATATAATTGACAACAGGTGAATTTTATGATATATAAATTAAACTACAATTAGGCTTTTTAAAATGGGGAACAAAAGGAATGTAGGAAGGTAGTCGTTGGACAAGGACCCGTGCACAAGGTATCCCAATTCAAGGCAGAATTGGATGTTCTAATTTTGTTTCCATACTCATCTACTCCAGCACTATTTATTACTCTTGGACATTAGGTCTTAGTTTGATTTTAGAGTTAGTTCTTATAGCTACCACAGGTGATTAGAGAGTACTGGTAGTCAAACAAATATCCAGGCCATTTAACCCAGAGAATCAGGTTATACCTTGAAAAATCATTTAGATTTGGAGTTTTGTCCAAGATTCTCTTTATCTGGACAGGTTTTAAATATTATTATCTTTGGCACATATTCACTTTTGCTGATAAAGTCATCTGTTGTTCTGTGTTTCTGAATTTTCACCAGAGCCTAGATACCAGTGGGCTCAGGTTCAGCAAACAAAGTGTTGCCAAACAGGACAGTTGGCCAAACACCCAATTTCAGCATCTCCATAGTTCCTGGACTCCACAGACAATTGTACTGTTACCAACTCCCCAGCTCCCTTATAAATAAAATTCTTCTCATTGAATGCATTGGGCTTATATTCAAACATTCTTTTATTCTCTTCTATCAATGGAATTCATTACCTAGGACAAAGTTACAAACCTGTTTATTATTCCTGTGCATTGTAGCACATAACCACACATATTCTGAAATGTATTTATTCATTACAGCAATCACTATCGTAGTGCAATTACTTCTAAGTTATACTGTCTGTAACTCATGATGACTCATGGTAAATATAAACACACACATACACATATTACAAGTATAGGAAAGCTTCATTAATCTATATCCAGTGTTAGCAGGAAACCCAAAGGAAAACAAATTATGAATTGGAAAATTTTTTAAGAGAAGTGTCATTTAATTATAATGCTTACAAGTATGTCTGTCTGTGTGTGTGTGTAGACTAAATTAGAAACTCTCAGGAGACCTTCTTTATTGAACATGTAAGAATAATATGTAATTAAAATTAAAATGAGGTATGTGTCAAGAGATATGGGTCAGAGAGTTCTGAACATGTTTTAAATCATGCTTCTAAAATACTTTAAAAGACTTTTCTTAAATAGGCTAAATAGCCCCCTTTAAATAGCCTAACTCTAACAATTTGTTCAACCTTTTCTGTTTGATTCTCGAAGGTAAACCTTAACACAGATCCTGTCACAATTGTTGCTAATTCCAAATTGGTAAAATCTGAATAAATGAGGTTTTAATATACCATCATTAACAAGCCGCGGCCAAAGAAAACTCGTTTTGGAAGCTGAGAATCTAAGAGTCTTGGACAGCTTTTCACTGGCAGTGTCACTGTAGACACTAATTTTCTTCTTTAAGCATGAGAATGCAGCCCCAAACCTCTAGGAGGGTGCAAGAAAGATTTTCCTGTAAGGATCTAAGAAGACCTAGGACATTCACTGTTTGGGCTGAAAATGTCAGGAATGGAAAACAAGAAAGGGTTTAGGAGCAAAGCTTGGAAAAGGAATGCCTTGAAAGTGCCAGAATGTTAAGAGATGACCAGTGTCCTCTCTGGGCCTTGGCTTCCTCATCTTATTCTAGTAATTTTTATTTCGTGGATGTGTTGGCCAGTGACATCTTAGGGATTTGGTTTTCTCATTTGTAACCACTGGGAAATTAGATAGACTCAAGATCCTTCCTGTATCCATCACTATATCATTTAATTATCATAAAACAATACTCTAATTACATGTAGGCTTCTAGGTAGCTGAAAGAGCTCCGGAGGTAGCTGAAAGAGCATCCTTTCTCATCACATGAGAACAGGATGTACTTGAAGAGCACTGGACTGGGAGTCAGGAGACCTTGTTCATTGGACTGGCTCTGCCAGCATTTTGCTGTGTGATCTAGCGTTTTGCTGTATATTTATCCTCCTCAAATCTCAATGTTCTCAAGTAAAACAAAATGATTGGTCCAGACACAGGCAACCTCTAAAATGTGTCTCAGCCTCTTTAGTCTGTTTTCTGTGACTTTGCCAAGACTTTTCTGGGCACTGGTGAGCTTAGCCAGTATGGTCCATGGCAGAAGGGTAGAGTGGGCGTGGGGATGGATAAAACTCTTGGCTGGAGCCACCACTTGTGAGATGGTGTCTTCCCAGTTGCCAGCATATCTACCCTTGAGTCAACAGGACGGCTGTAGAGGAAGCAAAAATATTGAACAAGAGGAAGAACAAGGTCCTCAGAAAACTGTCTCGTCTGTTTGACTTTTTTGTGATTTCCCCAAATCAGCAACTTGGCTGTCAAAGAAATCCCAAAGAATGCATTTTCACAGAAAATTCTAAACAGTTGGTTATTTTCCTGTGTTTTGTCCTTAGAAACCAAGCTCTAATGTGTGTTTCAGCGCCAGAGCTCTTTCCACAAAGAGGAGAACAACTGTTTCACCTCAAGTCTCAATCACAACCTCAAGTCCAAGTTCTGGAGATGTGTGGCGAGTGCAGTATACGGAGACTCGCCCCCATTTCCAACTCTGTGTACCTTAAGGGTTCTTTCTTGGACCATTTATAAGAGCTTTTCCTGCTGGTTCATCAGAGCAATCACAGAGAAGACCTTTCCTGCTACATAAGGAATGCTGGCCCATATATTGGTCTTCATTTTAGACTTAGGGAAAACTAAAAATTGTCATTGAACCCAGCGCTACTCAAAGCGTGGTCCACAAAGCAGCCACGGCACCACCCATCCCCTGGGAGCTCACTGCAAAGCAGGTTCCCAGTGCCCACCCCAGACTTTCCGAACCAGAATCTCTGGGGGTAGGACCCTGGAACTTGGATTTTAACAAGATCCTTAGGTGATTCTCTGCACATTATAGTTTGAGAAGCACATCATTGTGCATTTTTCTTCCCAGTTTTGAAATTTATAACCCTATAGTAAGAATAAAGGCTTGGAATTCTGGGCATCAGAGTAGCCTTGGCCTGTGTAGTCTGACAATTGTAGGCAAGCAGCTTCAGTGAAGAGATTAGAACAAAAATGAGTTTACAGAGGATTAAGTATTTAGGAAATGAAGAGAAAACCGAGACAGTATGTATAAACGACCTATAGAAAAGTTTAAGTAGAAGAGAAGTTACAGGGCTGCTGGACAGCATCATAAGGTTGAATGGAAATCTTTAAAGACTGCACAAACCTAACTGTGTCAACATTTGAAGAGAAAGGAGAACAGGAAGAAGAAGCGGACGCAGAACAAGATCTGCACCCTCAGGCATAGGAGGAGAACCAGAGAGCTGCTCCTCTGAAACTTCTTGGGAAGGCGAGATGGCGGCTATGGCGAGACAAGCAGAAAGGGCTGCTGGGGAGGCTGTCCTGGAGGCCCCGCCCTTCTCGGCTGTGTTTGAGGCCGAGTCACTGGATCTGGCAGGAAAGGCTGGATTGTACTACGATGATAAACAACTCCCAAGTCTCCCTGAAACAGCAGAGGATTATGTGTCACCCCCACTCCATTGCAGATCAGCCAGGACATTGGCTGAACTTCCTCACCCCTACTCAAGAGCCCAGAACCAGGTGGAGCAGCCACTCTCCGCAATGTCACCCGTCACCGTGGCAGGGAGAGAGAGAGCTCTAGAGGGTCTGGCAAGGACAATCAAATGGCAGCTGCAAACGGCACATATCTCTGCTACACACATCTTCTTGTCTGGACCGGCGGCACGGTCCCACTCCACCACAGGGCAGCCAGAAAGTGCGATCCCCCCCAACGTCCCAGGAAGGCGGATAACAGGAAATATCCAGTGAGCAGCACTGACGACCACCATCGTCACCACATTGTGTGTAGAGCTAAACATTGGGAATTCACAAAGACTCCTTTCTCTAGCACCACAGTAAAGCTATCGAAGTGTTGTCCTTTTCTAAGGCAGGAGAACCTTTCTGCAGCTGACTTACGGTACTTGAAGCCAGTGGTGTGGCCGTTTCTATTTCACACTGGCTAGTGGTCATCTTATTCGGAAGGAATTTGGTTGCAAAAAACAAAATCTCAGATTAGTTGAAGCAAAAAATAATAATACAATTATTCTTCATTATTATTATCATTATTATGGGATATAAAAGCATCTCATAGGACGTAAGTCCTGAATATATAACCAGGCCTCACAATTATCATTATTTTTTTATTATTATGGGATATAAAAGCATCTCGCAGTGCATAAGACCCAACATATAACCAGGCCTCATCAAAGCTAAGAAATAGAAAGTCATCCAGAACCATGCCAATATTCTCTCTCTCTCTCTCTCTCTCTCTCTCTCACTGTCATGCGCTATCATCTCCTGCTCTCTGCAAATCTCTGTTTCTCTTGTGTATGGCTCCTTTCACACATGTTTAAATTGAGCTGAAATAACACTTTCAGCAATTAAGTCTGTATAACCTCTCCTGTCGAGCCCCTATGGTTAGTTGACATAATCTCTCTGGGCCTCAATTCCAAAGTTACTAGGAGAATACCCAAAAATCTCTATAATGACTCACTTTGTGTATCAGCTATCCATTGCTGCATAACAAAATACCCCAGATATAATAGCAGAAAACAACAACAATCATTGCCTCAGCCAGACAATTCTCACCCAAAGTCCTGTATGTGGGTGCAGGCAGATGGTAGCTGAGCTAGAATAATCTCAAAGGCTTCCTCACTCACATGCCTGGCTATCAATGCCAACTTGGGACCTCAACAGAGCTATCCTATCTGGGAGGCTACCTGCATCCTCTCCATGTGGCCTGAGCTTCCTCATAGCATGACAGCTGCGTTCCAAGAACAAGTATCCAGAGAAAGAAAGAGAGTGGGGGCAAGCAGGAGGGAGATACTAAGAAACAAAGCCAGGAAGAAGCTATCGATATCTCACCTTGCATGATACAGTCTCAGAAGTCACATAGTGTTGTTCTCTCTGGGTAGTACATTCATGAAGTTCTGCCCAAGTTCAAGGAGGCAGGGGAATGGGATGACACAGACTCTGCTATTGATTGAAGGAAATGTAGCAAGTTCACATTGTCAGAAAAACATGTTGATGGAAGTTATGGCTATGGCTATCTTTGGAAAATACCATCTGTCACATTTTGGATCAAGGGTGTCTATCCCTGGCCCCATAGCTGTGGTCAGGGGCGAGTGCATACATGGAGCAGACTCTTTGCAAGGACATCCCTGAAGTGCTGAGAAAGTATCCCATGAGCAGATCGTCTGCTCTTCTGTTCTAACCTCTGGACTCCAGAGAAGACAGTGGAGATGACATGCTAATAGCGGGTTCTGTGGACTCACATTAAGCTATTCTCAACAACAGGGTAACGATTTAAAACTGTGTTGTTTCTCCCCTCTTCCCTTTTACCCTACTCTTTTCCCCACCACTCCAAACAACAGTAACCGTCTACCTACTCTGGTAGCAGAAACTGGAGGAAAAGTCTTTGTTAAATTTTCACTTTCAAAACAGATGTTTTTCAAGGCCATAGTGCAAAAATCGTCATGCAGTTGCAAGAGCCATATGGTGGAAAGAAAAAGTGTTTTCTTTGACATCAAAAGCTGACCTTTGATCATCAACAAGCCAAGCCTGGAAAGCTTCAGTTTTTACAATAAGCCACAGAGCAGATAGCATACAGCGTGTGGTAGAAGAACATGTCTTGCTATACAAGACAGGCACTGGGAAAGAAACTCAGGGATAATCAAAGAGAGAAAGAAGGTAGGATATACGGATCTCTGAGAGATCTCAACTCCAATCACCCACTACGGGGTGGGCTGGCAGGGACAGGGGCATCAGGGAAACAGACAACAGAATCCTCCAGATAGACTGGAGAGTCTGAGGGTAGAACAGATTTCTGCCCAGCTTCCTGGCTGGACCTCTGGGAGGTAAATTCCTGATAAATGCTCCATGCTGACATGTGACAGTGGTGGCAGCACAGAAATAGCAGCAAGAGAGGTCCACGCAGCCAGAAGGCCCCTCGCTCATCCCCAGGCCCCCAGCTCCTAAGTGATACCCAGAAGACAACAAATGCCCAGCTGGAAATTTAAAAGCACCTCCTATGATTTTGCATCTCAGAGCTCACAACATCAGAGGACTGCCATTACAGAGAAATGAAGACAGACACACATCTCCACGTAGAGTTATAGCCGTAAAGTTTAAAGCTGGTACACCCACATCCTGAGGCTCAAAGTCTTTTTTTTTTTTTTTTTTGAGACAGAGTCTCACTCTTTTGCCTAGGCTAGAGTGCCTTGGCGTCAGCCTAGCTCACAGCAACCTCAAACTCCTGGCCTCAAGTGATCCTACTGCCTCAGCCTCCCAAGTAGCTGGGACTACAGCACGCGCCACCACGCCTGGCTGATTTTTCTATTTTTAGTAGAGACGAGGTCTCACTCTTGCTCAGGCTGGTCTCGAACTCCTGTGCTCAAGCAGTCCTCCAGCCTCAGCCTCCCAGAGTGCTGGGATTACAGGCGTGAGCCACCGCACCCAGCCCTACAGTCTTTCAAGAGTGGTTCTCAAACTTTTTTCTCTCAGGACCTCTTTACAATCTTAAAAATTGTTTTGAGGACCCCAAATAGCTCTGGCTTGTTTGGGGCACATCTACATGCAGTTATATAATATTTGAAATAAAAATAGAGAAAAATTAAAATTTACTAATTCATTTTATACTAACAACAGTAAGTGCCTGATCTGTTAACATAAATAGCATATGTTAATGAGAAATAACTACATTTTCTAAAAAAACAACAAAAAAAACCAAATTAGTGAGATGAGCGGAATTGTTTTACATTTCGCAAAGCTCTTTATGCCTGGCTTGCTAGAAGGAAATCGGATTCGGATGTCTGCTTCTGCAGTTACTCTGCTCCAATATCACACCTTGCGTAGCCCCTCGAGGCAGCCTGGTGAACACCGGAGGAGGAGGAGATGTTCCATCAGAGGAAATAGAAGAAATAGAGAAGAAGTCCCCCTTTCCCCAAAGTAAGCCTGAGCTGGGGGCAGGAAGAGGTTTAATTTTACAGTAATACGGAAGTTGTTAATATAACAGTGAACTATTGTGGGACTATTATTTATTAAGCTAAGAAGTTACCAAATGACTTCTTATTTTCTAAGAATAACCTGAAAAATAAAGGATAGGAGGAAGGAACAAAGTTGTTTACTGATGACACACTGGGTTTACTTGCCTGGCATAAAGGTTATAGAGACAAACGAACCAGGCACGGGACCTATGCAAAATACCCCAGATTAAGGGAAAGGGAACATGGTGCTAAAGACAGGAGGAAGGAGTATAAAACTTTAAGAATAAGAAACTATATGACATCCTTAATAGATTTCAAGGAGAGAAGACAAGGTTTTTAGAAATCAGGAGCAGATGATCTGCAGGAGAGAACAAGACAGCATGGAAAGGGGAAGAGGAGATGCCTGGACATGCGGCTGTTTGTCCTACATCATCCTGGCCACCACCCTGTGTGCCCCATGCTACTTGATAACAGACTCCAACCCTCCCCAACCACCAGTGCAGGCACATGGCTCAAGCAAGACCACCTGCAGTCCTTTCCTTTAATTCCCCGCTGAAGATTAAAAGAGAAAATGTCTTTCTTCCTAGGGACAAGACCTTAATGATACAAATCTGGGGCTACCCATGGCCTTGTCCCACACAACATGGGGAAAGAATGTAGGTGGTAGAATGGAGTGATCATGACAGGGAAGGTTCATTCAATGCTTACTGTGCACTATTCCAAAGCACTCTGCAAGCAGTAACTCACTGAGTTGAATCCTCACACTGAACTGTTACAAGGTTGGAACTATCTTACATCCCATTGATAAGGAGTTTAGCCTCATCCTAAGGACAAGGGGAAGGTTACACTTGAGAAGATCTCTGGAGCTCTCCTGCAGAGCACAGAATTAGTGAAACCCATGTTGAAGGCAGGGAGACCAGTGAGGGGCATGGTGACGTTGTTCCAGAGATGCAGCAAATCAGAGCTTGTCCTGTTCTTAAAGGTTCAGCTGCAGAGAACAACATAGTGGTCATTTAAGGATGCTGAGTCATTTTCTGCTTATTTAAAAATCATACTGAATTATCTGAATCATTGGTTCTTTTTAAAAAATGTAGACTAATAAACTACTTAGCAGTAGACTGTATTTGTGACAAGTTCCCCATTCCATTTATCTTCCATCTAGGACTGCGATTATTCTGGTGCATATTATGCTTAAAAATCTGTAGTGTGTGTGTATGTATGTGTGTGTAAAATGTGGAGATAAAAGAGTAAGTAAATGTATTAATTAGTGAATTATGTTATCACTAGGTGGTGGGACTCTAATTTTTAGTGATTTCTTTATATTTCTTTATATTTTCTATAATTTCTAACTTCCTAAGATGAACATATGTATAACTCTTATGTTTAGAAAATATATGTATAACTCTTATGTTCAGAAAATAATCGGTATATATAATGTTACAAATTAATGCATATACATATATAAATGTTACATACAGTCCCTAACTGATGATAGTTCAACTTACAATTTTTCAGCTTTACAATGGTGCAAAAGCAATATGCATTTAGTAGAAACTGCACTTTGAATATTGCATTTTGATCTTTTCCCTGGATAGCCATATGCAGCACAATACTGTCATGGTGCCAGTCAGCTCCCAGTCAGCCAGATCATAACAGTAAACAATTGATACTCTACAGTGTACAGTATCCAATAAATTACATGAGATATTCAATACTTTATTATAAAACAGGCTTTGCATTACATGATTTTGCCCAGCTATAGGCTAATGCAAATGTTCTGAGCATGTTGAAGGTAGTTTAGGCTAAGCTATAATGTTCAGTAGGTTAGGTGTATGAAATGCACTTTCAACTTAAGATGTTTTTGACTTACAATAAGTTTATTGGGACATAGCCCATCACAAGTCAAAAAGCACCTGTACATGCATGTGTGTGTACATGTGCGTATAACAAGATGACTGGAAGAGAATTGCCCCAAATTATTAACAGTGATAGTGAGTCTAGGTAATTTTTAAGTTTCTTTTTACTTTTAGACAATTCTCAACTTTCTATAATGAGTTTGCATTACTTTTGTAATAGAAAATATAAAATTTATTCTTCTAATTTTTAAAAGAAGTGGCACTGAAGGACTGACTTTGAGTAAAGATGACTGCGTGGTCCTTAAAATGGAGCAGCAAATGTTTTGTCCATTCTCCAGCAAAGCCTTCTCCATAGAGGAGCCAGGGCACTCAGTAAAGGTTGACTTAACTTAGGCAGACTCAGCATAACTAAGAGGAATTCTACTGAGCCTTCTCCTCTGGGGACTCAGTCTGCCACCACCCTGCTCTGACTTTTGCACCCTGTTTCTTTGTTTTCCTGGACAGCTCTTTTATCACTCTCTAATAGGCTCTTCCCTTTTCATGTCGTAGTTTTCTTTGTGACTTAGAAATTGGTAGATCAGGGATTGCATCAAGGGGCTGGGTGGGGTGGGCCGGGTGGGTGTCAGCTGCCCCCCTTGGCTAGGGCATGTCTTCTCTAGTCTGCTCAGTCAGTCCCCATCACTCCCTACTGGAGCCCTCATAAGGCAATTGCTAATGCCTATAAGAGGACAAATTCCTAGACTATCTTTAATTGTAGCCTAGTATTATATTTGTTAGATCTTTTAGGAAGTGGTTAAGTGCTATGTCAAATTGGAGAATATAAACGCCACATAAATGGAACTGTAATTCCAGCTCCAGCCAATCATTATAGTGTGCACATGCCACCGCAGAATAGCCTATATTATATTTATATATATATATATATATTTTTTTTTTTTTTTTTTTTGAGACAGAGTCTCACTCTGTTGCCTGGGCTAGAGTGCCATGGCGTCAGCCTAGCTCACAGCAACCTCAAACTCCTGGGCTCAAGCAATCCTCCTGCCTCAGCCTCCAGAGTAGCTCGGATTACAGGCATGCGCCACCATGCCCAGCTAATTTTTATATATATATATATATATATATATATATATATATATATATATATATATTTTAGTTGGCCAATTGATTTCTTTCTATTTTTAGTAGAAACGGGGTCTCACTCTTGCGCAGGCTGGTTTTGAACTCCTGACCTTGAGCAATCCACCCGCCTCAGCCTCCCAGAGAGCTAGGATTACAGGCATGAGCCACCGTGCCTGGCCAGTATATTTTATATTTTTAAAGGATAAAAATACACTGAGTTTTAAATGATGTCAATTGTGGCATTTGAAAGGGAAACTCTCTGGGCCAGTGGGTTCTAGATAAGCACAATACCTCTGTGAGCCATGGTTTGGCTGGTCAACTAAAAATATATGACTCCCTAATCAAATATTCAGTGCTAGGATTCCTTACTTTCACATCTCTGTAGCATCTCTTAACCTCTGATACTGAGTATTAGGCACAGCACCTATCATTCTGAAGAGTAGCCCTGCGCCAATAAATGAGTAATACCTTGACCCAAGGGGAATGTCCAAGGCATTTCAAGAACACACAAGACCATGGACAAGAACTCTTGGCTATAAACATCTCCCTTGGATAATGAAAACTGTGGATTCAATTCCACCTCCTGGTAGATCAGGGGATGTAGGCTTTTATAGTAAAAAGTGTTGGTTACGTGAGGGATCACTGCACAATGGTGAGCAGAGCACAGATTACACGAACCTCTGACAAAGCTTGCTTTGCTGAGCTGGCCTTGAGACTCCCTGCTTACTTCCATAATGCCATTCTGACAAACCAGTAAAGCTTACCAAGACTCTGAGCTGGACCAGTCTTTGTTTTCGCTGCGTAGCTCTGAGACCCCTGGGAAGCTGTGTCACCAAGAAAATGTCATTGTAGCAGTAAATTGAAATCATGTCAACACACAGCAGAGAGAGAAAGATGAAATACCAAATCCGAAACATGTAAATCTCTCCCTCAAACTGCCACCTCCAACTGCAAAATCTTAGAGGAAAATATATGCCACCAGAGGAGAACAAAGTTAAGAAGCATTTATGATTGCTTGGGGCCATGTATAATTATAGCGAATCTAGCTGAAACTTATGGAAGACTCCTTTGGTTAAGAGTTGGAGGAAGAATGAAAAAGAGAGACCCTCCTTAAATCTACGACACAGTTGGCTTAATCTGAGCATCCAGGCCTTAGTAGACCTAGGTGACTCCATTTCAAGGCATAAGGTCAGCTTATGCTTAGCGTGGAAGAAGTAAGATCTCAAAGGAAGAAAGGCCAAACAGAGGAAAGACATGGCTTGCCCTTTTATTAGAAACTAGTAGCTCCAGTCCAGTCTTGTTTGGCCAAGCCTGCAAATAAACATGCCCAACCAAGATGTGTGCTGGGTCTGCAGGGGAGGAGTAACGACGAGACAGTGCAGTGTGGGCGGCACAAAATGCAATGGAGCTGGTTAGCCCCTCTCTGCAATGACAGCAATTGCTGCTCATCCTTCTTTTCCGGATGAGTGAAGGAAGGGTGTCCCTGCAATTTACTCAGAGTTTAACCTCTTTGAAAGTTCCAGCTCCTTAGGACTGGGATCATGTCCCAGAATTTGGCCAATTCGGGTCAGAGGTCTTCCTGTTTGAACTTAGATTGGGCAAAGAGGAAGAGAGATGGTCTAGAGAGGAGCTTGCGCTTCTACCCCGACCCCCAGGCCAAACATTCCCCTATTTTCCTGTTAACTGATGGGCTTGACTTGAGTCTACAGTCAGTCATTGGGTATTGCTGTGCTTTTGTTGGGCGCTCAGTGAAGTCCAGAGAAATCCCACAGTCTTGCCAACACTTCCATGGGCCGCCTCCTCAGCCATGCAGATCTCCTCTGACTCATAGGAGGACCAATAAAGAGAGCAACTCACCCCTCACTACTACTGTGACTGTCTTTCTGATTTTGCTCTCAGAATCTGGTGAAACAGGTGAATCCAAGACATTCAAAATTAGGTTTCACTCCAGGCCACACTAAGCCAAGCATCACTCTCTCTTCCTTTTCTCCACATTTCTCCGCAGAAAATAAGCTCAGCCCCCACTCCACATAAGCTCACCAGGTAGGGATGTACAGTTTGCACCAGAAAACAAACTCCCTGAATAAACCAGAGCCTTTGATTTGAAATATACAAATTTGATGCCGTCCTACAAGATTTCACGTGATGGGCCTTGTCGCTCCCACTGAAAAAGACAAAATTTTCCTGTTTTCATATTTGCAGGCTGCCAGTCAACATATGCAGATTATCTAGGTCATCTATCACTTGCGAACGTACAAGTCACCTGGGAGAAATCCTCCCACAAAGAAAAAGAGGTAGCATAGAATGGTGGCAATGGCTTTGGCACTACAAACAGGCCACTTACTATCTAGAGACCTTATATTTAAACCCTTCATGCTTCAGTCAACTCATCTGTAAAACAGAGATTACAAATGTACTTAGTTATAGGGCTTTTGTGCAGTTGAAATCATGTAAGCACTTAAAACAGTGTAACTGCAATAAATATTAGAAGAGGTTGTGACTTACTTCCTATATAGTGGTTATGTATCGGGGTGGGGGGTGGTTAACTGCATAGCTATATAAATTTCCTCTGACTCGGAGTGAACATTCTAAACAATCTTACATTCTTGCAAAACCTGGACATTTGCAGTGGTTATACTTCCTGTTAATCAGAAGATCTTTCTAGAGGCTCTCTCATATATTTAAAATTTCAAAAGTATCACTTTCAGGGACTTCCATTTCCATCCAAGATAGATGAACTGGGATTAGATGTATCCTCCCATCTGAAGCAACCAAATATACATACAGGCACACACACATACTCACACACATATATGAAACAATAGCCTTGAAGAAACCGGATATCAGGCAACAAAGGACAGTGATCCTTGCAAGATGTGAAACAGAAGAGGTGAGCCCAGTGGTTGCCCCAGCTCATTGCCCAGAAAGTTTGCAGAATGAAAAGACAAGCTGTAAGCTGGGAAAAAAGTACTTACAAATCATATATATGATAGAGGATTTGCATCCACAATATAGAAACAATTCTCAAAAGTAAATAACAAATCAAGCAGCTCAGAAAAAAAATGAGGCAAAATACACGAACAGATATTTTATTTAAAAAGATGTAAGGATGTCAAATAAGCACATGACAATGTGCTCAACACCACTGACTTGTTCAGAAAATGCAAATTACAAGCAGGATAGATACTATTACACACTATTAAAATGGCTAAAATTAAGAAGACCAACCGTACCAAGCACTGAGAAGGACATGGAGGAAATAAAGCTCTCATTCATTGCTGGCTGGGGTGCAAAATGGTACAATTACTTTGGAATGTGGCTTGGCAGGGTTTTTTCTGTAAGTTAAACATGCATCTACCATATGATCCAGCTATTTTATTCCTTAGTGTTTACCCAAGAGAAATGAAAGCATATGTCCATACAAAAACTTGTAATAGCCAAGAACAGGAAACAACACAAATGTTCATCAACAGAAGAATCCATAAATAAGTTGTGGCAAATCCATACGATGGTGTATTATTCAGCAATAAAAGAAATAGACTTTTTATAGATGCAATGACATGGACGAATCTCAAAATAATTATGCAAATTGCAAGAAGCCAGCACTCAGCCCATACTGCATGATCCCACTTATACAAAATCATAAAGCATGTGAACAATCTACAGAGAAAGAAAATAAATCAGTGTTTGTACGAGTGGGAAGTGGGGAGGGGAACAAGTGAGAGATTCACACAAAGAAATGTTGGGGTGATGAATATTTTTACAATCTTGATTGTGTTCATAGTTTCATGGGTGTATAACATATTGAAATCTATCAAATTGTATATTTTAAACACGGGAAGTTTGTTGTATGTTAATTACACCTAAATGAAGCTGTTAAAAATACATTTGCCCTTCAGGTGAGGTCTAAGGACACAAACACATTGTATCCTACAGAGCAAGGATCCCCATACATGTATTATAACAATAACAGGCACTCTTCCAACCACATCTGCAATCCTGCCCACCCATCAGGACTCCCCATCTCCCACAGTTCCACCCCCCCACCTCAGGCTTTTTTAGGCCTGTGCTGTATTTATGTTATGGTGCAGGCAGACACCTCCTCCTGAGGCCTATGAATCCTGCCTTTTGAGTGAGGAATCTCCTTTATGCCCATATTTTTCCCAAACACAGACATTATAGTCGTTACGTGTTCAAAAAAGTAGACTTGGGAATCCGCCTGTCTGTAGCACCACTCGCCAGCTGAATTATACTGGATGGTAACTTAACCTCTGGGCCTTTCTTCACCTGTAAACTGGGGACAGTAACAATACCCCTCTCATAAAGTCAATTGAAGATGAAATAGCTTTAATAGTGCTGAGAACTATGCCAAGCACATGGTAGGCACTCAATAAATTCTGTCGATAGAGAAACTCTATAGAAATGATATGTCTGCTCATTTTTCAAAATACAGGTCATGGGAATATTCTTATATTTTTCTACTTATTTTACTGGAAAAATCATCCAAATATTGTTTTAAGAGTTGTCTACAGAAGCATCAGTTGTCAAAAAAAAGCCCATTGATCCCACCTACTTCTCCAAGTAGGATAATTCCACCCAGGAGAAGTCTGAGCCCGCCTGCCCCCTCCACTCACACAACCCAGCACTGGCTGCCCTTGGTACATCTCACCTGCCACCAACTTTTCCCCGAAAAGGTGACACCGTTCATCTCTCAAGCACGTTCTCTCAAACCACAGGCTTCAACCTTTCCACTCACAGTTGTGTGCATGCTGCAACTCAGCAAATATTGCCTGCAGTTTCCTCCACGGATAGTCCTGTGCTTCCTTCTTGAATCTCTACAGATTCCTGCCACTGCTTGCATTGTCATCATAGGCCACACAGCAGAAGAGAGGAGGCAGGTTCCCTGTCACCTCTCCAGAGGCATGTAAGTAAGAATGCCTGAAGGAACTGAGGGAGAGCGTGAAGTAGGGGCAGAGAATAGATGAAGATACACCAAGTCAGAGACAGAAAGAGAGGGAGAGAGAGAGAAACAGAGACACAGAAAGAAGTAGAGTTAAAGGGGAAAGAGTCAGCTTTCTCATTAGCTTGGTGCTATAGAAGAAGGGGTTGGCCTGTCAACCAGTAGTTCTCCACCTGGCAACACACTGGAACCCCCTAGAGATCTTTTAATGCATGCCAAGGCTCGGGCCCTATCCCCAGATCCTGCTTCAGTTGCGCTGGGATGGAGCCTGGCCTGTTGGTACTTTTTAAATATCCCCGGAAGATTTAGTGTGCAGCTGCAGCTGAGTACTGAGGGACAGAGGGCAGCACACCCAAGCTGCATTCACCTCTAACCCCTTGGAAAGCTCCTTTCAGTGAACTACAGTCCATTGTGTCCTGGTAATATTTTGGCCCACCCAACCACCTGACCAGCTCAGAAGCGAATATAACTTTTGATACTGCACATGTTAATTCATTCACTCATGCATTCACAAATAAATATATATTTCACAAATTTATAATCCCAGTACCACCAGAAGAGTTGACTCCTTTGGCCTCTAAAATGTGTAATTTCCTCCAAAATAAAGGAGAGCACATTAAAGAACTAAAATTCACACCAAACCCCAAGAATTCCCAAAACTGCAAAAATGAAAGACTCAGGAAGGTGTGTTTTCTGTCATGTTCCTTGTTCTGCCCACCCATATCCTGGGGTGGAAAATGCACAGTTACACTCTATAGATTATTACAATTAAGTAGGGTGTGGAATTCATTTTTAAAAATAGCTTCATCGACTCTTCATGGCATATTTCTGCAAGACAAGTACATGTGAAAAGCAAGTGAGGATTGTAATTGTTCAGCACATTTAATTAAGTAAGTATTTCTTTCATCCTTCTGGGAGGTAAACATTGAACGGTGAATAAACATAGGGAAATCTGCCCATGTTAATTTCTGGTTTACTGCCTTAATTCAAATTCAGGGTGAAAACCAAGAGCTAAGTCTGTGATCTGGAGTTGTTAAGTGTTAAGCAAAGCAACTGAAGGTTCACTCTTAAAATCTCCTACAGAAATCGTTTCAGGAAATACCATGTTTTCTCTCTGGTGTGATAAAAACCATAAATGAATGGGCATGGCTGTGTTCCAATAAAACTATATTTGCAATAATATGTGGCAGGTGAGGGTCGAATTCAACCCATGGGCTGTCATTTGCTGACCCCGATGTTAGCCATGGGTGCTAACTGTGTGTATGAGTCAAAATAATATTTTACCCCTCCTCTCCTCCAGCTTAACCTCACCCACATCCTCCACACTCATCATTTTTCTACAATCAGAAACTCCTATAAAACAATAGGACTGAACACAGATTGAATTCTGGGAAGTGTAAACTAGAAGACAATAGAGAATATTGTCAGTATAATGTGAAGGTACATTTTCCATGGTCACAAAACTCAGATTAAAAAGAAAAAAGTTACAGATTGAGAGACTGAATAGAGAAATGAACAATAGCAAAACCATACCTAAAAATAGAACTCAGACTCACAATCTGCAGTAGCCAGTACAGGAAGTCAAGCAATAATCCCTGTATTAATAGACCCCAAATGGCCAGAACTTGATTAATATAATAACTGACAGCTTCTCCAATTTTTGTCCCTTCCAGCTTAAGACCAATGGAGAAAGCCAAACAAGTGCCCCTAACTAATCACATAGGACCTCCTGCCCCTGGTGAGCCACCTCCAGCTTTCCCAGGCCAACAGACTCCAATCGGGGCACACCTGGAGCCTGACCTTGTTTCTGCTGCAAATTATTTCCCCTACTCTGCTTGCTTTTGGGCTATATCAAAATGCAAGCAGCTGGCTCCCTTGCTATAGCAAGCTTTGAATAATAAATAGCCTTTGTCTGTTTTATTTGGGTGGCCTTTGTTTATTTCTACAATATATTATTTTCCTTCATCTAAACTGAAGATGCTTCATGATGATCTCGCTTAAGGGATGAACTGTGTCCCTACAAGATCTATACATTGAAGCCTTAACCTTCAGTACCTCAAAATGTGACTGTGTTATGGAGACTGGGCCTCTAAGTAGGTAATTAAGGTAAAATGAGGCTTTGGGGTAGGCCCTACTCCAATCTGACTGATATGTCCTTATAAGAGGAGGAAATCTGGGCACATGGAGAGACACCAGTGGTGCGTGGGCACATACAAAAGACCATATGAGGACACAGAGAGAAGGCAGCCACCTGCAAACCAAAGAGAGAGGCCTCAGAAGAAACTAAACCTGATGACACCTTGATCTACTTTTTTGTGTTTAAGTATTCCCCATTTCACCATGCATTTTTATGTGCAATATTTGGGACATACTTATATTAAAAATGTATTCACTATTTACCTGAAATTCAAGTTTAAGGGTGTGAACTAAAATAAAATCTTAAGGCTCCCCACAACCGGCTGACTGAATGGATCCCCTTCTTGGCCAAGTGGATATCCTAAAACTAAATTGCCTGCCAGGAGGAAGGAAGACAGACATTCCTCATCATGTCCCCCTCCCTTCTTGGGGACATCCCTTGTAACCCATTAACAAGTCTAAGGGTATGCGAGACAAACCTGCAGGTCCTCAATTTACACAACAAATATATGTCCATGTCCTGCAGCTCTGCTCTGATTAACAGACCCCTTATTTCAAAACATTCCAAGCCTTTAGACAAAGCTTTAGGTCTTTAACCAATTACAAGTCAAAGAATCTTTAAAGCCACCTATAACCTATAAGCCCCCCCTTTGAGATGACCCACCTTTTCAGGCCAAACCAATGTATGCCTTCCATGTATTGATTTATGACTTTACCTGTAACTCCTGTCTCCCCAAAATGTATAAAACCAAACTGTAACCCAGCCACAGAAAGGCCACTTGCCCAAGGCTTCTTGGGCGTGGCTCTGGGTCATGGTCATCAAATTTGGCTCAGAATAAATCTCTTAAAATTATTTTACAGAGTTTGGCTTCTTTTCCGTTGACAAGGGACATCCTATACCTTGTCTGATATTTTACCCTGGAGGACATGATGGCCAGGTGTGGTTCCTTCACAGACAGCCTCTAAAAATGCCCTGTTGTGGTTCTTGCAGACTTACACTTTTGAAGATCTGCCCAAGAGCTCATGCTCTGTGGCTCTGACATGTGGATGCTTTGGCTTCTTGCACTTTTTCATGAACTCAGACTACTCCACTCACTCTAGTGCTGCAAGCCGCTATTCAGCTGCAGCCTTCCTGACCTTCACTTCCCAGCTCTTGACATGGTCATGTAAGCTCTAATTAATTTCTACATTAAACCCTTATTTCTATAATACTTGGAGTGGCTCTGGCCAAACCCAGACTGATCTATCCTTATATCCACTGAGCAATAGAAAACATAGTCTTCAATCACTTCTGATGTCTCTGCAGGCTATTCAAGATTCTTTCCTTTTACTCTCTCCTCTGGAGGGTTGTAAGTTACTACTAGAGGGCTTCCTGCCATCAGGACATGGACAGCTGGTCTACATCTGTCCTTTGTCATTGCTGAGATATAAACCATCTTGTATAGTCTTTACAACTGTGCATTGTCACCCTTTAAGGCCTCTAGGTAATACAGCTACCTATACTGTGTTCTTCTCAGCCTGAGCCCAAACTGGCCCTCTAAGCCTTTTGGTTCTCCTCCTCCCAACCATCCTACAGAGATCTTAGAAACTATCAGCTCCTATACCTGAATGATTCTAGGGCAGGGGAGCTTTGAAAGGCTGCCTCCTGGTCCATGTCCTCAAGTCCTACCCTCTCCCACTGCTACCCTAACATCAACGGCCAGGTTGGATAAGGGCTTCTCTACTGGCTTGGAATTTCCTACAACTCCCCTGGGAAGAAAAGGTCAAACGGTTCCTTCTTCTAGACACTCAAGTATTTCTATAGTAGCTGTCATCTCATCTCCTTCCCAGGACCTACTAGAAAGAGTCAAGAATTGTGCAGCCACATGCAAAGTGCCCTTTACTCCTTTCTTCCCCAGCCCCTCTTCCCATCCCAGAAAGAGTCCTTATCTCTTCTCTGTAAGGAAATCTGCTTATCATATGGCCATGCATTCTTATCCATCTAGGGTTTAGCAAATATATGCTCACTTCTCAGTCTTCCAGGCTGTGTCCTCTGCATTCAAAGACAAATTCTTAGAATTAAAACAAAAAACAATACAATATAAACCTTTTCTTCCTTTAAGTGCTTGGCTATTACAATACAAAAAACAAAATAGCATGGTTTTCACAGCTATGGCTCTGCTATGTGTTTAAAAAACATTCTGTGGTTTTTAGAATCAGTGGAGTGTTTTAGGCTATATCCATCCTCCCCTGAGGCATAAATGTTAACTCTCTGGGTGGAGAGGAACAATGACCTCAGAACACACAGGAATGAAAAACCTCAATTAATATCTCAAAATGTATCCCCTACTTGTAATTGTTAGCACACTCTATCAGTTTACATCACCAGAAAACCAGATAAGAAAGTGCAAATGGAAAAATAAATAACAACCCAAGATTCCACAGAACAATCTTTTGTGCTGTGAAGAAACACTTAATTATGAAAACCAAATAGGCTCTTATAATTTCAGGCAAAGTTAAATTCACTGGGACTTTAGTCATATCCTAAAACATGTTTTTTGAATCACAAAAATTAGAGAGAGAAAAAAAATCCCTTAAATGTTCAAGCAGTTTCAACATATTACCTACAAAAGAATAAAAAAAAATCAAGCTGGCTTCAGACTTCTCTTCAACACTAAATTCCAGAAAGCAATGGAACAACTTCTATAAAGGTTTGAGAGGGGAATAGGTGTTACCCTAAAATATACCTGCCCAGTTCTGTTCTGGAGAGAAGGATTTGGGAGCCATTAGCATAAGAGGAAGAGTGGCTGCCTTGGGTGAATAAGTTCATACAAGGAGAGATTTTAAAGTAAGAAGACTGGAAGATCTGGGGTAGATGCCTAAGCAATACCAATGTTGAAGAGAAAAGCAAAGAGGAAGCATTCAAAGAGAATGAGGGGAAGTGGCCACAGACGAGGGGAAAAAACTAAGAGAGTATTTGTCACAAAGTCAAGAGAACAGAATATTTCCACACAGTGAATCACACATCAACAGGGTTTAACAGAGTCAAGAAGTAGGATAAAGGCTGGGCAGTGCCTATTACATTTGATGTCAAAGAAGTCACCAGCAAAAGACCAAATTATACAATTTGATTTTTAAGATATCTGATGGCTTATTTTATAAATCTAATGAGTTATTAGTATTTAAATGAGTAATTATACATTTATTCCCAGTAACCGGAATGAATATCCTCAAAACATTGAGGGTGCCCGAAATGGCATATTTGTTTTTATTTATTTATTTTTATTGCGAGGTATATCATATATACTCAAAAAAGTACAGAATGTATGTGTACAGTTTGAGAAAAGTGATAAAATGAAAATGTAAGCCAGGTTAAGAAATAAAACATTACCAGGAACTTAAAAGGTCCCTGTGTTCGTCTCACCAATCCTAAGCCTCTTTGGTCCCCTGAGAAGGGATCAAACTCTGAATTTTGTGTTAATCATTCCCTTACTCTTCATTAGATATGAAATATGTGTGTTCCTCTTTTAAATATTTTTTGCTTCACCTGGTTTAAAACTTCTAATAAATATAACACAATCCATTCTTCTGTAACTTGCCTATTTTATTCAATATTATGCTTTTAAGATCCATCCATGTTGATTCGTATGGCTATAGTCCATTCATTTTCATTGCCATATAATACTTTATTCAATGACTAGTTTATAATATAATCTATTTGTCCATCCTACTATGGATGGACACTTGGTTTGCTTCTCGTTATTTTGCTATTACAAACAATGCAGCCACTAACATTCCTATACATGTCTCCTGGATGGAATCACAGGTAGCCTAGACTATCCTTCTACTCACATATACCATAAATGTCCCCATTTGTGTCTGATGTTCTTGTTTAGTAGCATCCAAGATGGCTGAAAGGAAATTACTCCCAAAATGCATGCATATTCTTTGAATTCGAATTTCACATTATTTTGAAATATTTGATATGGACAAGTTGGTTTAGATTCAATATCCATTAGTAGCATCACAAGAAATTTCCACATAACATTTGTCAAAAAAAGAAAAAGAACTGTTAGATTCTGTAACTGTAATGTCAACTGCTAATTTTTGAATGATTGTAAAAGGCTTTACATTGTGTATTACTTGCTCGCAGGAATAATTTTTTTGTCATTCTTGAATATCCACAATTTAAAAGAGATTATGACCGAAAGGCTTGAACAGGAATTGTGCATAGCCATTTGAAGCAAAAAAATATGATTATTAAAAATGTTATGTTCATAGAAGCAAGTTCAAGTTTCCAATTTATAAAATGGAAATTATTTCACCTGAACATCATATGCAAAGTCAATACCTTCTTTAATGCCTTCTGTAGCATTAAGATGCATGCAATGATTCTTGTCCACTGGTGAGCATCCTTGTGGTCTCCCACTACACTCCATAGGGCACACTTTTGTAACTAATACGATTATTGCAGAAATGATGGTGTATGACTTCCAAGGCCAGGTCATAAAAGAGCTTCCGTCTTGCCCTTTCTTAGTTCACTTGGTCTGGGGTAGCCAGCCACAGCGCCCCCTCAAGGACACTCAAGCACTCAGCTGCACATGCTGAGAAACTAATGCCTCTGCCAACAGCCAGTGTTGACCCCACCAGCTGTGCAAGTGAGCCATCTTGGAAGTCAAGCCTTCAGATGATGTAGCCCCTGATGACATGTTGCCTGCAACATCATGAGAGACCCTGAGCCATAACCACCCAGCAAAGCTGCACCAAAATTCCTGCCCCACAATAAACTGTGTGAGATACTACATGTTTATTGCTATTTTAAGCTGTGATATGTTTTGGGGGCAATTTGTTACACAGTGATAGATACACTGGTTTCATTTTTCTCACCACAATTAAATAATATAAAGAAAATGTCAATTGTTTTCAATAAATCCCATATAGATATACTCCCACAATCATCTTCTAAAATAGGGATAAGGTGTCTTGTCAAAGAAATAAAACCAAAAGCTGGCATCTCCAGTGTTCAGGAGGCTTCACACTCAGACAGACATCTTCAAGTCATCTTCACAGGCTCTTTCATTACTATTTTTATGCAAGTTGGGGCAAGGGGACAAAAGTGATGACAGTCAAAAGAGGCCATGGTGGGGGTGGCAGAAATTATATTTGAAGAGTTTACTGGAAGTTAATGATCCTGAACTCACTCTGTATACAAAACATGAGTAGAGTTAATGCACTGAGCATTGAAACAATAATGATGCCTTCCTACTGCAACAAAAAATACAAATAAATAAAAACTATACAAAACCCTGATATGTGTAAGAAGTCCTGGTATTTCTATTTTTCCCTGATGCTTTTTTTTTTGAAATGTCAATTCTCAAATTCATCCTAAAAATCATTTTAGTGACTGACTTTGTCCCTTTGCTCATAGTTGTTTGGCTTATTGTTGAATTCAGCAATGATAAAACACTCTTCACAAGCATAAAGATTCATTTCTAATATGAACATTTTTCATCACAGCAACTCCTATGCCCTAGTGGTATGCCGGCCACTGGTGTTTTCCTGAGGGGCTCTTTTTAGCCAAGCTGCTTTTGATAAGTGCTTATTATTCTGTTAGTGTTATTTTGAAGCCCATTATAAACATTCTTTTTACACATAAACCTTGCAGTCCCTGGGAGGTGATTAAAATCAAGGTGGTGGGGCACAGGGAAGTTCATTTCATACCTGCAGATCTCACACTGCCATCCATTTCCTTGGCACCCATGCATGATCACCTTACATGCATGCAAAGGGCCAAGCTATTTATCCTGATCATGGAGAAGGACTTCGGAAGTGACAGATGCTACTTTCCAAGGTCAGGCAAAGCACTTCGCATTATCCTATTTTGAAGACAAGATCCACATACAGGGCAGTATAGGGAGGCTGTGAACATCCTGCATACTTACAAATGCTTGGCTGCATTTAACAAGAACTGATTGGTCGCCATACCCATGGAACTTAAAGGGAGATCAATTACCCTTTTGGTAGATTAAGTACATGCCTAAGACATGGGCAAAACAAGGCACTGAAAACCAATTTTTTTTTTATAATTGAGATTAAAATTTTGAAGCTGAGCTGTCCAATATGATAATTACTTGCCAAACGCGACTATTTCATTTTAAATTAAAATTAATTAAAATTCAGTCCCTCAGAGACACCAGCACATTTATAGTCCACATGTGGTGGGCGCAGATACAGAACATATTCATCATCGCAGAAAGTTCTATTGTCCAGTACTGTTGTAAAGTGTTTGCCATTATGGAAAAGAAATTTTAAAAACTCATTAAATTTCCTGACATCTGTTTTATGATCTAGCATCGTGTTTAAGTTTGAATTGCTCATTTAGGGTACTATTTTCAGTGTCTGGAGACCTCTAAAGAATTTAATCTGACCTTGGCCCAAAGGGTCCTTAGCAGCATCTATAATATAGGCTTGTTCTCCACCCGACGCACCCCATCAACGAACCATCACTCTGGACAGTCACCCTTGAGCACCTTCAAGCCACAAAACCAGACACTAAGTAGGCGCCTCAGCTGGTTTCCTAGCAACGAAGACGCGACCCCGCCCCTTCCCGCTTCCCCCTCCTACCTTATTAGCCTGGAAGGGGCGGGGCCAGGGGCCCTGCGCCCAATCGGAGGGGAGCGGAGGAGGGAGGCCGGGCCGCGTCCCGGTCGCTAGGGAAACCGACGCAGCCTGAGGCGGCTCGCGATGCCGAGCGCTGAGGAGCCCGCCGCGCTCGGCGCGGAGAACGCGGACGAGGAAGCCGGCGCCGACCCGCGACTGCGACTCCTGGGGGCCTGCGTGGCCCAGAGCCTGCGGCCGGCCGCGGGCGCCTGGGCGCGCTGCGCGGGGACGGCCGAGGGGGAGCAGCTGCTCCAGGCCTTCCTGGGCCGCGACGCAGCGGAGGGGCCGCGGCCGCTGCTGGTGGTGCGGCCGGGGCCTGGGGGCCTGACGCTGCGACCGGGCCTGGACGCGGGCCCCGGGGCGGGCTCACCTCGCGCCAAAGGGCTGTTCTTCCTGCGCGCGAGGCCCGAGCCTCCGGGGCCCGACGGCCCTCGCGGCGCCGTGCTCTGCGGGGACCTGCCCGCGGCGCCTCTGGAGCACCTGGCAGCGCTGTTCTCCGAGGTGAGGGTGGGCTGGTGGGCCCCGCGCTGGCCGGAACTGGCGTGGGGGAGGGGAAGGAGAGCGGCGGGGGCGGAGCTGCTGCCAGAGGGGGCGTGGCGAGGCTGCAGGGGCGGGCCAGGGGCGGGGTCACAGGCAGAGGGGCGGGGCTGTGGCGGGAGCGCTGACCGGGAGCCCAGTCCCAGGAGCCGGGAAGAATATGGGGCGGGGCGGGGGCGGCGCTGGAAACTAAAACGAGGAGAAGACCTTGACGGGTGAGTGGGTTGAGTGAGCCGGAAGACGGGAGCTGGGTGAACTCTGGGTGGAGGCCCGGCCGGAGTAAGAGTGGGAAGGGGCCAAGACTGGGGTCAGTCCAGGTCTGGGTTCAAGGCAAAGTCGAGTGGAGGCTGCGGTCTGAAGAATGCCTGGGTCCTGACTGCTCCACTTACTAAGTCAGTATCTTGTAATCCCTCCTGTAAGTTGGGAAGGACTGAGGAAGACGGGAAGTGAACAAGGGGGCAAGAAACGGATCAGGGGGGTGGAAGGAAGTGAATGGCTATAAACAGTGTTTACTTCTGGAGAAAAAAGGGGGGAGGTTGTTTGGTTTTGATTTTCATCTCATCCATTCATCACACAGCCATTTACCAAAGGTCAGCCCTGTGCCAACATAAAAAGTTGGGCATCCATTTGGAAATGCCCAACAGGCATTTGGAAGAGTCCCGCCTGGAGCTCAGGCAGATGTAGATTATGGACTGCTTTGGTGGCACCAAAGCAGAAGCCTCAGGACTGCAGGAGTTTTCAGAGGGTTGTTCAGGAAAGATTCTTGGGCCACTTCGACCTTTCTGGAATAAGAGTGAACTTCCCTGCAAGTTAGGCTTGTGTGCTACTGAAGGCGTGATGTCCTGGATCCTGAAGGTTGTGAATAAATACGTACGGAGTACCAGCTATATGGCATTTCATGTGGTAGGTGCTATGAGGACTGCCAAAGAAATAGAAGACAAGTTCCCATCCATGTGAAGCTTACTTCAAGAAGCCAAAGCATATGCAATAAATCATATATTCAAAATATGTAAAGCTATTATGACTGGGGTGGGGGTAGCACTTACGTAAAAGCTGGCCCCAGTGCTGGAGCCAGGTCCTGGAGGCTCCCTGCTATGTCAGGTATTAGCCCTTAGGTGCTTTATGAGGAGGCTGTGGGGAGGGAGAATTCTAGGGAAGGGATTGGATGGATAGAGGAATTCACCAAAGACCCAGGGAAGCTAGGTCTTTCAGTAGATGTGGAAGTATTTCAATATTTTAACAACCGGAATGGCTTTGCATTCTGATGCATCATCTGAACACCATCCCACCGGAGGCCTGGATCAAATTCTGTGATGAATGATGATGATGGAAAGTACCTTTGAGTTCAGAGGAGAGAGATATGCCTGTGGGCTGAGAGGCACTTAGCCTTAAGTGTCCAACTGGCTCCTGAACAATGAGAAGGATTAGGATAAGTAGACAGCAAGGTAACTTTCAAGGTATGGGGAGAAGATTGAACAAAGGTTCAAAGATAGTACTCAACCTAGTGTAAGTGAGGACAGTGACTCATCTCAGAGTTGTGTCATGGTTAGGGAAATGTAGTCCAGTAATTTTAAAATAGTTCAAATTCTCAAATGTTCAAGCATTTTCATTGATGCATTGAAAGAGATTAGAGACAATATTCATTGATAGAGGACAGAGTGAATGAACTATGGTTCATCTATACAGTGAAATACTATGCAGCCATTTAAAAGAGTGATTGATAGGGAGTACTCCTTAGGGTATTTTTTTATCACAGCAAAATTAAAGCTCCACGTAACATAAAATTCATCCACCCAACAGCTTCCTAATGTACAGTAAAATATTGTCAGCAAAATGCACTTGTTGTGCAACTTGTTCCCAGAACTTCCCTATCCAGTATAGCTGAAACTCTACACCCACCCAACAACTCCCCATGCCCCCACCCCAGCCCCTGGCAAACACCATTCTACTTTCTGTCCCTGTGAATATAAGTGGAATCGTGCAGTATTTGTGCCTTTGTGACTGGCTTTTGTCACTTAGCATAATGTCCTCAAGGTTCATCCATATTGTTGCACAAGACAGAATTTCCTTCTTTTTTTAAGGCTGAACAATTTTCTATTGTATGTATATACCACATTTTAAAATCTGTTCATCAGTCATGGAAATTTAGGTTGTTTCCATCTCTTGCTATTGGGAGTAATGCTGCAATTTAAGATAAATTTTTAAATAGGTACAGAATTGTATGAATAGCATGCAACTATTTCTGTTAGAAATAGAGAGGAGGGAAGAAGGGAGGAAGGATGGAGAAAAAAGAGGGAGGGAAGGAGAACATTCTTTAACAGAAGAATTAATCCACAAGCAGGGGAAACTGAGTGGTGGCTGAGTTCCAGAGCTAGGTAGAAGACTTACTTTCCACTGGAAAAGCCCTTGTACTTTTTAAATTTCATACCATGTAAATGTTAATGTATTACCTTTTTCAAAATCTAAATAAAATAATTTATTTTAAAAATACCTCAAGTCCTTTACTTGCATTTCTCAAAACCTGTAACAGTAACCTAGTCTAGTCAAACCTGTTCTCCTATCTACTTGTGTTACACACTCTGAAGCTGACACAGTGTCACTCCCAAACCTTGCTCACCTACCCCCCATCTGTGAAGCCCTGTCCTTGCCTCCCAGCCCTCCTGTCCTCCCCCCTCACCTCTCTGTTAGTATCTGGTAGATCAGCTTAGCCTCTGACTATCTGTGCCCCTTTTCCTGCTGCCTCACTAAAGCCAGAAGAATCCTCCTCCACGCCCCCTGGCTGAGAAATGTCTTCCTGCCTTGTGTGTGTATGGCAGGGGGAGGTGTTGACAAGGAGAGAATGCTATAATTTGGACATTATTTTTGTCCAATTACACTAGTACAAGGTAAAAAAAAAAAAAAGATGCAACTAAGAAACATTTCAAAGGAAAAATTAACAGAATTTAGTAACACATTCCCCTACTTCCTGTCTTCCTTCTCCAAACACTTCATTCACTGCTACCGGGTTATTTTTCCTAGTTGTTTTTTTTTTAAGTTTTGTTTTATTTTGGAGAGTGAGCATAGGATCTGGAGTCGGACAGACCTAGATTCCAATCCTATTTCTGTCAATTTCAGCAGTGTGATATGAGCAGGTGAGCTCACTGGGTCATGTCCAAATTGTCTTGCAGAGTTGTTATGAAATTTAGACCTAATACATTAGAATACCTGGAACAGAGTGTCACATTTTAGGTGCTCCACAGAGGAGGAGAATTATAGTCACACAACATCCCATTTAAAATCCTCCTCACTTCTCTGAGCAATTCTTTGCCACCTTGCTCTAACCCAGCCCTGGCCCTTTCTGGAGAATTCAGCTGCATTTCCCCCACAGCCCTTCTTGTAAGCCCGGAGGTGGAACAGGTATCCTCCTTGCTTCTCCTTGCTCCTCTTAAATGCATGCTGAAAACCTTCCAGTTTGAATCTCCTGTCATCAGACAACATCATCCTCTCTTGTTGCTGCATCCCGTGCTGATGGCACTGCTCTCATTTCTGCATGACTTTGTCTCCCAGCTCACTGTGACTTTCCCCAACATTACTCTTGTCTTAATACGTGGTTATTTCCATAGACACATGAATGATATTTCCAAAAGCTTAGCCTCTGGCTTCTCTCCACCTTTGTCCTCCAGTGATACTTGTTCTCCCTGTAGTAAGCACCCCGTCCCATGGCCACTTGCAGACCATGCATTCCCAGTATCCACCACCCTCATGATCCATTTTCATGTACCTCCTTCTCAGACCACTGCTCCCATCTCTCCAGCTCACTCCCTCTCATACCGTGACCACAACAGTCCCTTGATCCTGCTGGGAACCACCAATCCCTTGACCCTACTGCTTTCCTCTGTCCTGGCCTTCATGCATGGTCTCTCCCTCTTACTCAGCTTGAGGGCCACAATCCATCATTACCATCATTCCCTTGATCACCTCCTGACCCACTGGCCTCTACCTCACTGTGTGTCATGCTTGTGTGGCAAAACCACAATCCTGGTGAAACCCAGCACTCTGCATACTTCATACCCGGACCCATGGAGCTGAGTGTGGCTAGGGAACAACCAACTGACTCCACTCTAAACTCATGACCTTGAACCTCTAGTAGGCTTTTTATGTTTCCCAATAGATATCCTATTTTTTTTTCTATGCCAACTATTTCCTTACTCTTTTAGATGACTTTCAGAGCTTTCTTTTTTCTTCCTTCAAATGTCCAAAACCTCCCTCAACCTCACTCCGAGATGCTCTTGCTTCTTTCTGACCTGGGCCAGTTTACCCTTCTAGCAAAATTCCAGTTTATCCTCTTTCCCTGTTAGTCCTTCTGCCCTGGGCCCAAAGAGTCCTTTCTTAACACGAATGTGTCAGAACTTAATTTGTGACATTTTCTTCCTTTTGAGCTCTCTGTTGACTATTTGCTGTAAGTTCTCAGCTCAGTGACTGTCTCCAGAGAAACCAGGCGAGGACCTAGAATTCCTCTAGAATTTAATATGCTGGGCCCAGGCATTCTATGTCACAACCACCAGGACTTATTGGTCGTATACAGAAGGAATCACAGGAGTCCATATTTCCTTTTCCTTATTTACTTGGTAGCTTCCTTATCAAATCGCTTAATCATCTGTCTTTCTGGCATTACTTTCCCATGAGTTGTGAAATGTTGACGGGCAAAGATTCCTAGTGAGTTGTATTGATAACTTCCTATGTTGCTAGTAATAGCAACTCAATTTAAACTAGCTCAGAAAGTTCAAGAGCAGCTTCACTTGGGAACTCAGACAAAGTCACCAAGATTTGGCCTTTCTCTATCTATGAACACTGCCTTCACTGTATTTACTTTATTCTAAGCCTCCATATGGTCACAAGATGATCATGAAAAGCTCTAGACTAGTAGAAAAGAGGCATCTTTTCCTCTAAAATTCAGATAAGAGACTTCAGTGTGACTCTCATTGGCTCAGGAGTAGTTACATGTCCATCTCTGGATTTGGGGAAGGACACCAAAAGAAGAAGAACTATGCTGGGTGGCCAAAGTCAGCTAATGTTCACCCTGAAGGTGGATTTGAGTTCCTCAACGTTGCTTGCTTGTTTACAGTGCCCCCTCACACCACCTGTAGACAGACGATCACCCCTACTGCATTTGTCCTCTGGCCTTTGTGTCTGTTTCATTCACCTTCTATTCAGGAGGGAGGGATTCTTGCCCTAAGGTAATGGGGTAGCTGAACACTGAACACCCAACACAGGATAGATGACGCTGATAGAAGTTTATTAGTCACATATCCTCACAGCCCAGAGGAGGAGGACACGGTGCCATGCAGGGCCAGACAGGGGGTGCACTGGGGAATAGAGTGAACAGCTAGGGGCTGTAGGAGGCATACTTGGTGGTATCAAGAGAGTGTGGTGGTCCTGGTTCCCATGGAGGACGTGACTGTCTTGTTTGAATGATTCCACGAGTTAGCGGGAAACTGAAGCCCACTGCTCAGGGATAAGCAGGAACTGTATCTGGTCCTCTAGATAAAGCAATTTGTTTGGCCAGGGGAACTTATCCACAGGAGCAGACTGGGGAGGAAAATTTGTGGGTAGGCTAGTTGAGGGCCTCCCGATTTTGCTACAAGGCCTTACAGTGCTATGACCTGTGTATAGCTTTCTGGACGTTTTCCAGAAACATCTTTCTTTAAGGTTGCAGGAGAGGAATGCCTGTGTTTCTTCCCTGTGCGCCTCTGTTACAGGTTGTTATACCCGTGCTGGCCAATGAGAAGAATCGCCTAGACTGGCCCCACATGCTGTGTCAGGATGTCAGGCGGCAGGCCCACAGCCTGCAGTGTGATCTCCTGGTTATCCTGGAGCAAGCGAAGGGGAAAACTTTGCTGCCTCTCCCAGTAGGCTTGGAAAAAATGGTGTTTGTGGATTCCAAAAGTGAGACAGTGTGAGTACGGCCACAGCCCAGCCACATGGGCCTCGAGATAGGGGAGATGCTGGTTTGTCGGAATGTTCTTCTTATGCGTTTTCTGTTGCTAACTCTGAACCCCTCCTCGTCCCACACACAAGCCTGCTGTCTGGCCTGTTGGCCAACATCCTAGGACTGTATTTTTGCACTGATTTCTTCCCACCCCTCGATTTCTCTGCCTTTCAAGGCTGTTACAGCAACATGGCCTTTTTTTTCCATCCTGCATCTTCCCAGGGCTGAGGGCAGCCACACTGGATCTCAGTGTTTTGCTGATCAGAACTGTGTCTCATCGTTGGCAAAGCCCCACATCCGGTCTGGGAGGCACCAGATCCCAGCGTCTACTCAGCACAAAATGTCACAGAACTCACTCTGGCGGCTCTTGTTAGAGTTCCAGGCTCTCCTCCCCAAGCAGCTGAAGACTTTTTTCCTCGTCCTGGGTTTTTCTTTCTTTTCTTTTTTTCTTTTTCAAATAGAAACAAATCTAGCTTTGTTGAAGCATGGAGTCCACGTCTCTCGTCTCCAAGTGGGCATGACAACTGCAGCCTTCTCTTCTTTTAAAAATTATATTCACCATCAGCTTCCACTCACCATTCTGGCTTGGCACTGTCTTTGTTTCTATCCCTTGGGGATTTGTTTTTCTTTCAAGCCAGGCTACATATAGAAAGACTACATTTTGTTATATTTTATGCAGCAACAGGTGGCCTTCCCGTATGAGCTTAGTCTGCCACAGTTTCAGGAGTTCCCCAAGGTGCAACTGACATCGCTGTGTGTTCAGGGTCTGTGATTTGATGTGAGGTATCAGTAATGCATGCCATGGCAACATGCTATGTAACTTTTTTTTCTATTGGAAGTAATTTGCTACATATATAATTTGAAGTAATTTCCCAGTTAACTGGAAACTTATTTGTGGTTTAACAAAAATATTCAACTTTCAAAATAAATAAACTCAAACTACCCTTTTTCTAGTCCCTTTATATTTCAACTTAATAATATTCAGTGAGTGTATATAGTCACTGCTGAGTTTGTTTCCCTTTGTTCAAATTTGATAATTTCCCAAAAGGCTGCATCATTTTAGGGGAGGTAGCTTCCCCCTTTAATGTCTTCCACAATCACTTGTGTGATCATTTCTCAGCAAAAGTGAATTTAATTAGATTAAGTAAAGGTGGATTTCCAACGTGAAAATCTGAATGATAGGACATCTTTACCGGGCCCTTGGTTCTTGACATGTACAATTTTCAGTTAAGACTTTGTGAAAAAACAGCCAAAATGCATTTTTTAAAAAATCTGTAACCCCTTCCAAACGTAGCTATTGTTTGTTAAAAGGTGTATGGGTGGGGAGAAGTTTGGGAATTCCATTCTTCCCTGGAAAAGTGAGGACAAAGTGAAATCGTGATGGTGATATTCATGTGGTTGATTGGCTTGTGGAGAAAGAAATAACTTATTTTCTCTTGCTGCAGCGGTCATAGCTAAGACCGAAATGAGGAATTTGCGGGGAGACAGATGTGGTTCGGTGCACAAACTTCCTTCTTGGAAGAGCCAGCCCACTGAGGAGTGCAATGTATTGCGTTGCTGAGTAGGAAGCTTGCTGTCACTCAAGCGAGAGCTGAGTAGTCACCTGAATGTTTTTCTGCCCAGGGTATTCCTGTGTTGACAGGACAACTCACTGGCATTCAGAGTTCTTAAACTAGTCTTCAGAATACTGGTGAACCCCTCAATCTGTATGAATGATATTGTACATACACACACATAAGCATGTTTTTCTGGAGAGAGGATCGTACATTTCATTGACTATTCAACAAAGTTTATTATCCAAAAAAAAAAATAAACATTAGATGACCCAGATGGAATTTCCCACCTATTTTTAAAAGATTTGGAATCTGTTTTGAGGGGTACCCAGGGTGGAATTATTTCCACATTCCAGGAGATTTCTTTTGTCCTTCACAGCTCAGATGCCATCGATAAGTCAGTCATCTACGCCATTGAGTCTGCAGTGGTCAAATGGAGCCACCAAGTCCAGATGGTGCTCAAGAGAGAGTCTTCCCAGCCACTCTTGCAGGGGGAGAATCCCACCCCTAAGGTGGAGCTGGATTTCTGGAAGAGCAGGTAGGCAGAAAGGCACATGCTCGGACCCTGGGGAGATGCTTTGCAGAGGATGCAGCTAGAGCTGGCCTTAGGGAACCCAACTACCGAGTCTGGTTCTTCCCTCCAGGTTTTTCTCATCATCCCAAGGGCAGTCAGCTCAGTGACATTGGGTTGGTACAGCTTTTCAATGGCCTGAGAGAGGCACACTTTCCCCCAAGATTCAATAGTCGTCCATCCTTTCTTAGTATATCTTCTGACAGTTCCTCAAAGGCTCTTTTAACTACGTGTAAAATTAACCAACTTTAAAAACATTTATCCTCAAATTGTCTACTCCCTTCTCCTTGGACATTCAAGGCACACACCATCTGAAGAGAGAGGGGTTTCTGGAAGTTGGATGCAGAACAGCCTGTCCTAGGTCCTAGCTCACCATAGCAGGGCTGGACGGTCCATCAGGCACTGTTTGTCCCAAAGGCCTCATTATTGCTCCTGATCCTGCTTCTTCCCGACTTCCTCCCCATTTCTTTGCTCCTGTTTATCACTGGGCTGATAAATCCTTTACTCAAAAGGAGACAGACAGATGTTGGAGGCAGATGTCCCTGTCCTGGCTTTAGGTGGCGAGTGTCCACGTCACAGGACCAGGCGTGCCTGCAGGGCTCCAGCCACGCTGAGACGCCCTGTCCTCCTGCCTGGTTTCTGACCATTCGCTGACCTCCTGCGAGGCCCTTCTCTTAGCACCCTTGCTCCGACAGCGCCTCCCTCACCCTGCCCCAACCTTACTGCAAGAGCTAATGACCTCCAGCTGCCAAGCTTTCGAGCCACCAGATGGTCACAGCAGTGTTTCTTGGAGCTTCCCCTTTGAACCTGTGTTCCAGACTCAGGCTCATGCCCTCGCTGTTCTGGGAACAGATGTCTCGGCTCTCTGGGCAGGAGCACAGCCTCTGTGGAACACCCTGAGGCAGGGCTCCTCTCTTTCTCTCTGCAAGGATGGGTCATCACAGCGTGACTTGCATTTCCTCATGCTCACCTGGATTCGCCCTTCTCTGTGGCACTGCAGGTCTGAGGATCTGGAATACATTTATGATCAACTGAGGATGATAAAAGCGAGGGGCATGGCTGGGCTCCTGGACAAGCTTCAGAGCAGCTACTTCCCAGCTTTCAAAGCCATGTTCCGAAATGTCGTAGCAGGTGAGGACCAGCAAGTATTTTTACAAATACATTTGACTCAAATTTCTTACAGAGTGATGCATTCACTTCTCTCTGTCTGATTTCTGCAGCTTCAAGTCCTTCTAACCTTCCAGACTGACACAATGTAGTACGGTGGCAAGAATATCAAGTCTAGAAGCAGGAGAACAGCTAAAGAGAACTGCACTCTGTTTGCAGTTCCACTGCTGTGCAACCTTGGGCAAATTCACTTAACCTTTCTGAGATTCAGTGTATACCATAGTTAGGGTGCCCACACTTTCACCTATATTTCTGGGTCCTTGTGAGATAATACAGGTGGAAAACCTTTACTGATGGAGGTGCGCTGCACAAATGCATGTTGTTATCTCTCACCTCTGGAATTCAGGTCCCTGTACCCTTGGCTTCTTGAGAAATCTCTGTTCCATTTCGAGCTCCATTCTGCTTTTTCTCTTCCTACTGTCAGATGGGACTGCAATTTCCTGGCCATCTGAGCACCAGACAAGATCAGCTCTTACCAAAATTGCAAAGCCAGCAAAGCCTATGATTAGAAGTAGGTAAATTTTGTCAGAGCTCCCTCTCCCATCATTGGTGCACTTTGTTTCTTCCTCTTTCTCCTATCAAACCTCTTCCTTGCCCTTCGGTGCTGTAGGTCAAAACGTGCTTTTAAAGGTACTTACAATTTCATATGTTTAAGCTTGATCCTAAGCAGTGATTTTCGAACGTTTCTCCTGTCCCGGAACTCTTTCTTTAAATACAGTGTGCCATGTAAGTCCACTAGATGAAACTAGCCCAGGTGTATTAGCTCGTTAGAGAGGGCGGCATCCTGTGTCACACCCACTGGCTGATTCCTCGTCCCACCTTCCCCTCCCCATGGCGTAGAGTTTGCAAACCACTTAGCTAAGGGAATAAAAGCTCCGGTATGGGCGTTTCTGCCACGAGCTATGTATCAGGAAAGAACTGACATAAGTTGATAGTCTTTGAGCTCCTTCTGGGCCCCAACATCTCACCGCAGAGGCTGCTCTGCCAGCACAAAAGCTGGTTTGGAACAAGATTTCTCTTGGGGCCTGAGTTTACTGCTTTGCCGAGAGATTCTATGTCCCAGAGGAAAGGACTGTTGTTCCCAATTTACATTTCAATTCAAATGGACAGGTGTCCCCAAAAAGTGGTGTGTGTACCCCTGTGGGTGTGACAAAACAACTGTGGGAAATATATGGACAAGTATTTTTTAAAATGTGTTAAAGAGTGAAAGCCCTGTTTTGGGCAAATCATGGTAGCTTTCCACTTATGGTAGTGATTTAAAGTTTTCGTTTTTATATACTTTTCATTAGGGTAAAGTGAGTGTCAATTGAGAGGAACATATTAAGTAAGCGATATGATTGTAAGCGACTGCAGATTGTACATATATGTGATATGTAAAGGAGGCATGAAAATGCCTGAAATTTGGGGCTCTGAGATAAAACATGTAGTAAGAGTTAGTTATTTAGTGCCCCAAATATATTTTTCACATTAACAGATTAATAGACTAAAATTATTCACATGGATTAATCGGCATAAAAGATTCATTTCTCCTGGCCAGCTTCAAAAATTCTTTGCAGTAGATTATATGCTGGCAATGAAATAAGAAAAAAACACTACCATTATAATAGTAGCAGATAAACACTACTCTGAAAGTAGAAATCTTTTGAATATGAAACTCAATTCCAATGATAGAAGAAAAGAAAATTTGATTAGAGGTGTTAGGTAGAGACTTGGTCAGAAAATTTGGCAGGATCTTCTAAGCTGGTGGCTGATTTTCTCATTTCTAATTTAATTTCAGAGCATGTGGCTTCCTTACCCTAAATAGACATACTCTGTGCATTATTCTTATTAGTCATGATCAGAGTAGTTCACTGGTTCACTGATGGACTGAAGAGAAGGAAAGGAAAAGAAATGTATCTAGATCAGTGGGCGAGGAGATTAAAAGGGTGGAGGAAAACATGTGGGAACACGATTGTATAAAGTGGAATTAATCGGACAATAAAACAGCCTTGGAAAACTGGAAGCAACATCCCTTTGAGGAGAAAGAACAAGGGGAATAAAAACTAATTGGAGAGTTCTCTTCTCTTGGAAAAGATTGCTGTAGTACAACCTGGTTGCCCCAAACAGGATAATTTACGAAGAACAGAAATTTATTTCTGACTGTTCTGGAGGCTAAGAATCCAAGATCAAAGCGCTGGAAGGTTTGATTATCTGGCGAGAGCTGCTCTCTGCCTCTAAGATGCGCGCCCTCCCATGTTAGCCTGGTCACCTAGTCAATCTCCTCTTAAAGGCCCCGCCTCCTAATACCATTGCATTGCATTAAGTTTCAACACCTGAGCTTTGGAGGGGACACATTAAAACCATAGCCCGACCAAGGGTGTGCGTGGGTGGCTCTGTGTGGGCAAGAGGTGAAAGTCCAGTGGTGTGCTGAGGCCAACTTGTGCTGGTTTCCAGTGGCTCCTGAGAGGACACTGTATGCATTTCTTTTTAACCCTCTCATCTCCAACTTCCCAGGCAACTCTGAATGAAGTCACACTGGTAGCTTAAAATGGAACATGGTACGAAAATTGGGAATGTTTATACAACAGAAATTGGCAGATGCTACAAAATAAAGGCATTTGTCCCCAAAGAGTCTGTTGTTAAAGATTTTCCAGCAAACCACTGGACATCACAGTGCAACTGGCTGTTTACATTTACATGTTTTAAAAAGGTGTGTCCATCTCTTTTTCTTCATTTGCTTTGTCAGCCAAGACTACTGCACCCTAGACCAGATGGCAAACCCTGTCTTCTCAAATATTAGTCTCTTAACAATCAAGGCAGTGCCTATTTCTATGATTAAAGATTTCACTTTTTAAAAAAGGCTTCAAAACAGAGTTTCTTAAATAGAAAGTTCCCTCTCGTGATGCTCTCAGCCTGCTTTCCATCACAGCATGTATGAAGGCTAGAGTGGATGCTTGGGAGAGGGTCTGCTGGATTCTGGAATCTCTCACCCCAATGCAGTGGTTCTAATACTCACTATACCATCAGCTCCTCCACCTAAGAACCACTACTGCAATCAATTTACTGTGGCATTTGAGTTTCAAAAATTCGATTCACATCCTGCTTCCCACAACCTCATTTGGGATCTAAAGTACAAACATACACATCAGCATCCTCTTTTGTAGGATGAGCCTCACAACCATGCAGCCAGGTGTTCAACAGGATAAGCTTGGGGCATCTTCCTTTTGCTCCTCTGGGTAGGACTAGTCAATTCATGGAATGGCCCTAGGCAAGTTATTTGGGTCTTAATTTCTTCATTTGGAAAGTGGGAGTCCTGAAGCCACCTTGCAGGGCTTTCTGTGAGATGGTGTATGTCTAGCGAGCAGAACAATGCCTGGCATATTGAAACTGTTTGCTACATAGTAGAGATTTTGAGTTTTCTTTAGGAGGAAAGCAGAGCCTCATCCACATACTATAACCTAAGACTAGCTGCTTTCACATGACACCACCTGATTGTCTGCCCAGGGAAGAACCAGCCTTCATAAGCACGACCATCCAGTTCAGTCTGTCCGGTGGGCGTTTGCATTTCCCTCAAAGCTGCTATGCGGATATTAGTGTCCAGTGCTGCTAGGTTTCCTACTTTCCCCTCCAAGTTACCACAAGACTGGTCAAAGGCCCCTTTGTCCTTGGCTGTATTCAAAAGAGATGGTAGGAGATTACCCTGGCCTTGAAAACCAGAAGAACCTCGTCGCAATCAGCCTGGGCTATTTCTCTATGACCTTCCATTTCTTCCATACGAGAGCTCAGTGAGGATTCTGCATCAGTGAATACTCCTCAGAGACACTGTCTCTACCAGACGCCGTCTCTGGTCCAGGCGCTGTGCCGGTTGTTTATGAGGATCTCGTCTGGGCTCCCTTCAGCCTTCATGAGGACTCTTTAAATGACTTCCACCTATTTTTGAGGCTCAGAGAGGTTAATCATGCCCAAGGTCATATATTTGCTAGATGTCTAGGCCAGGATTTCAAGGAAGGTCTTTCTGATTTTAAAACTTGTCCTCTGTTTGTCTATTTTGTATTATCTTGGAAATATCAGCAGCAAAGTAATTAGCAAATATTTACTGAGTGGTGTTTCTACTACACACTGAGCACCAGACCCGGCCTGGGAGGGCCAGGGAGGAATCCCGATAGAGGAACATTGTGAGAAAGAACTCCTCAGACCATTACTCTAGCTGTTCAGGGTTCTCCAGATTTCGAGATGTTTGCCTAAGAGCTAGAAAGTTTCTGGAACCAGCCTTCTTTCTGCTTTCTCAGTCTGGGAAGAAATTGCAGTCACTGCTTTGCAGATCTTTCACTTCCCAGGGACTAGGGCTCCACCAGGTGGGTATGAGCCTCAAGCAGGGAATGGTGACCATCTCCAATTCCCTCCAGCCCTGGCAGAGGCGCAGGATATCCATGTGCACCTGGTACCACTCCACCGCCACCTGGAGACCCTCGAGAATACAGAGTTTCCGGAGGTGAAGCCTCGGCTGCCGCCTCTGCTCCATGTGATCTGTCTCATCTGGGCCACGTGCAAGTTCTACCGCTCCCCAGGGAGGCTTACCCTGCTGCTCCAGGAGATTTGCAACCTTCTCATCCAGCAGGTGGGCTGCCCCGGGATTCCTAGCAACCTTGGGGCTGGTTGGCACCACGTCATGGGGAACAGTCAAGTGTGCATTTTTTCCAGGCAGGGAAATAATTATGCTCCCAAAGAGTGCTCACACTTGAATTACCGTATTTTACTCTCAGAAGCCAATAATTCACAAAGACATTAGCAGTAACCCTAGAACACCTGGGAGACCCAGTCTTCTTTTCCCCTCTGCCTAAGACTGAGGATAGGGCAAATTGTAGGGTGGTGAATTTCAACCTGCTTGATGATCTGCACGGAGGAATTGGTAATAAATTGGCAGCAAAGCCTAGCAATCAAGAATGCAGCCTCTGAAGTCAGGTGATCCTGTGCAAAACCCTGGCTTCACTGCTTGTCAGCTGTATGAGCCAGGACAAGTCACTTACCTGCTCTATGCCTCACTCTCCCCTGTGCAATGGTGAAAAGAAGAGGACCTATCTCTTTTTGGGTTGCTGGATGATTGTGAGGCTTCAGTGTGATGATGCATGTGCCCTGCAAAGTTTAAGGAGGTTTGGGTGATCTTCCCCCCAAATTGGCTTCTTTTGCCTCTAAGGAACTATGAGCCTGAGGAAACAATGGCCAAGCTTAAACAGTCACTAATAATAGCTAAAATCTATGGAGCGCACTACAGGCTGTGAAGTGCCATTACATTCATGACCTCAGTCAATCATCAAATAAACCCTGAGAGATGGGCAGGAGAGGTCTTATTATTTTGGGGTATTATTTAAATATGTGGGCTAAGTTTCAGGGAGGTTAACTGACTCACCCAAAGACATGCAAACCAGGACTCAAATCCAGGTTGTTTGACTTCTAGTCCAGTACTTTCCCATCACTCCATGTTTATCAGCCAGAATTCTTTTGGTTGAAAGTGTAAGAAAACCCAACCAAAAGTATCATGAACAACAGAAAACATATTGGCTTGTATACCTTGAAAGTCCAAGGTAAAACTGGCTTCAGCCCTGATTTGCGATATGGCCTTGGGTGATGTCACCATGGCCCAGGACCCAGTTATCTCTGCCCCTCTCTGTGGTGGTGAAGGTGGCTGTCCTACAGCTCCAACTTCCCAGCTTTCCAAGTTCAAGCCTCTTGGAGACAGGAAAACAATTAATGGTCCAAAGAATTCTTGCACTGGAATTACTTTACTATAGAAAGCTAATAAGTCACAAAAGAACACCTGGGAAAGAATACCTACCTGCTCCAGCCTCGAGCCGAACAAAAGTCTCATTGTGTTTCTTTGTCTCTGACTGGTCACTTGTCCATTCCCGAGCCAGTCGCTGTGGTTTCTGTCCCAAAGACTATTTGGCTTAAATCCAGGTCCCAGTCTACCTGTGGAACTGAGTGTGGGGTCAGATGTTTCCTATATTACGCTTGTGAGAAATATTACCTGGGCAATGATTCAGTTCAGAGTTGGTGTTGGCAAGTTTGGGATATCCTGCACCTGCAGCCAGGCTGAGTGATACTAATCTGTTTGCATACCAGGCCACTAATTATCTCAGCCCAGAAGACCTCCTGAGAAGTGAGGTGGAAGAAAGTCAGAACAAACTGCAAGTGGTCTTGGACACCTTGAGCTTCTTCAAGCAGGCGTTTCAGGACAGAAGGGAGAACCTCCACACTTACTTCAAAGAGAACCAGGAGGTCAAGGAGTGGGATTTCCAGTCTTCTCTGGTCTTTGTGCGACTGGACAGCTTCCTGGGACGACTGCACGTGGTGGTGGTGAGTGTGCTCATTACATCAGGCCCCCAGCCCCACGTAGGAGTAAGGGGTCCTGGTACTCAAAGGTGGAATAGGAAAATGAACAACAAAACCTGATCACCAACCTTCTATCAGTTGGAAGCATCCATAGTAAGGGTTCAATGATTAGTTGTCGTTTGGGTTGATCATCACATAATGGGAGTTCTAGTAGAAGTTTAGGAAATTCTTATCATAGACCCATTTAGGAAGAAGACCCAGGTGATCAGTCAACTGAATTCAGTTGGTTTGCAAATTGCACGTAGACTTTGAACTTTGTTTCAAATAAACCCTGACTGGAAAGTCCAGTGTGCAAAATGAAAGTGAGCAAATCTGTGTGCAGCTGGCCATCCCTCCAAAGCTGGCTGCTTTGAATGTCTCCTCCATTCCCCAACCCAGACTCCAAAACTAATGTGTCCCCGTGCATAAGAAACATGACTTTTGCTCAGCGGTATGTCTTTTCCCTTAACTATTTAAAAATTAATGTGGATTTTGGTTTAAGCACTAGAGTGAGAAGACAGGAGGCTTTTTCTTTTGATCGTTTCAATCCTCAGAATTTAACATGGTTGACAGGTCTTTTAATGTTTTACAGCTATGCATTTGCTGATTGAACTTAGAGGAGAGGGTAATGGGCATAATAAAATGAAATGCATACTTTCAAACTGATTTGAGAAATTCAGAGTCAAGTTCAAGTTAGGACAAAAACCATGGGGTCAGAGAAGGAATGAGAATCATATTCCCAGCTGTTATTAGCAGAGACTTGGAATGAAGAGAAATGTGCTGGGTAGGATCTGTGATGAACGGAGCAAACCATGGGATGACAAGGATAAGAGAATATGAATCTATTTGTTTCCCTTCAAAAAGTATTGATCTGTAACCAAGCACCACGCACTGAGCAAGACCCTGAGCTTCAAAGATGACTGAGATATGGTTTTGCCTGTAAGAAATTTATGGACCTGTAGCCGTGACACGGGGACAGGCAGACAGACTGATGGAGGAGACAGGGCGGACACAGAATCAGGAAACTTTTAGCGAGGTATATTGAATGCTGTAATAAAAGCAAAATTGATGTGCTGTTGGGGGCAAGAAAGAGGGTTCCCTAACCCAGCAGGGCTTTGACGAAAAGATGAAAGCTGTTTTGAAACTGGAGTAGGAATCATCAGGGGGAAAAAAATGGGGAAGGACATAAAGACAGACAAAATGCATGAGAGAGAAAGCCAGAAGCTAGTTCTTAAAAAGGCACACCGTAGCTCCTTCACTGGGGTCATGGAGAGTATAAATGATTGACCATCCAGCTGTAGCCTAAAGTCCTTCTTCTCCCACCACAGCTCTTGATGCAGGACTGTCCGCCCTCCCCTGCACTCTTTCTTCCTCTCCTCTCTCCCAGTATCACCCCCTCTGCTGTTTTGTTTAGCAGGAAGTGAGGAGCACTCTGGCTCCAAGCTGCCCCTGGCCTGGGCTGACCAGGGGAAAGAATCGCCAACCCTGCTTTGCACCTGCCAGGTCTGCAGGCGCTCAGCCCTGAGGACAGCCCTGGGCCCTGGGAATGGCAGCAGAGCAGGACTGCTTGGGCAGGGTCCTCAGTTCCTGTGCACACATGCTAATGATGGGACTTTGCATATAGACAGCTATTCTAGCATCAGGGCGCCTAATCTGCGGGTTATATTCAGTAAATATAAGCAGCGATGGCCCCCAGGTTCCCTGGAGTCATTACCTTCACAATAAGTCCTCTCAGGCTGCTGCTTCTTTCTGAATGAAGGGCACAGATGCATAAAAAGCAGTTGCTCCCGTTTAATTAGAGGCTGACTTGAACATCTACATGCTGCCTGTCTTTCTTCTGCTTCCCTTCCTGGGTGTTCTCCGCTTTGCTCTGGTTTGTTTCTTTGCCCCTGTGTCCAGCTCCTTCACTTTCCCGAATTCTTCCTCCTTTTCCTACTACCTACCCTTCTCTTTTTCATCTCTCTCTCTTTTCTTTTGTAGCTTCCATTGCCTCTTTATCTGCCATGAATTTTCATGATTTTTATTCTTCCTTGCTGCTTGCAAGCTGCTCCTTGCCCCCTCTCCTTCTATTTCCTGCCCTCTTTTATTTTTCATCTCTCAAACATTTGCACAGAGCATTCCCCCCTGCCCTTGCCATCTTGCTCCTCCCCCGTCCCTCCCCCGCGCAGCCCGTGCAGTGGGATGCAGGTCATAGCTTGTCCTCTGGCATATTTCATGTAGCTCTTTAGTTAACATTCTGTGTATCTCTGTGATCGATGCCTGTTTGAAATGGGATTAATCTGCTTCTCTCCAGTAAGAATTAGCGTGAACTTGGCCTTATTCATCTCCTGTTCTAATACAATCTATGGCCCCTGCAATGATGGTAGCTGCAATAAATAAATACATGAAACCAAATTAATGAAATGACACCAATTGCATTTAGCGCTCTGCATGCTCACGTCAAGGGTCATAGTGTGAAGGGCTGGTTTTTAATCTCCACGGTTCTCCCAGATTTCATTCCTCTGATGTGTGTTGCTTTTTCACTCTTTTGCTCATTTGCACAGGAGACTTCTGTGGTATAGATTCACTCTTCACCTCTGAGTGTCGGCTACCTGGGGGTGGGAGGACAGCTGGGAAGGAGGGGCATATTGCTGAGCAGTTTTCAGCAGGTCTGCAGTACGTGGAATAATTACATTCTCAAGTTACCACCATCTTCCTCCTCATCATCACAGGAGTGACACAGCTTATCTCTTAGAGCTCTAAGCCTTGTGGAGGGAAAGGAAGAGGAATAGAAATAGAAATATAAGAACTAGCATCTTTCAAGAACCTATCTCATACCAGAGCCCATATCCCTGCAATTATCTTATGAGCTATGTATCAATACCCTTAGTTAAATATATGAGCATAGTGAAATATGGCACATAAATTAACTTGTCCATAGTCATCACACAGCTGGGAGAGGCTTAGCTGGGACTCACACCCAGGGGCATATGGTTCTAAGTATTGTCATTTCAGCAAACTCCGATATCTTCCAGGGAGTTGTAAAGGTCTGTTTCCCTCCTTCCCTCTCTCCTTCCTTCCATCCTTCTTTCCCTTTCTGCCTTCCTCTGTCCCATTTTGATGATCCCAAACTGGTTTTGTGGTTTATATTCCACCCTTACACACTCTAGTCTACCTCTATTTTTACCACATGATTTCTAGGGCTTTTTTTTTATCTAAATAAATCATTCGGGTAAAACTGTAATTCCCATTCCATGAAAGGGCCTTATTTGACTTTATGACTTACTAAGGAAATCCCAAAAGTATACAAAATCTTTGCAATTTGAGCAAGTAGTCAAACATCGAAGGAAAAAAGGAGTCATTTGGTCGCCCCTTGATTCTTTCTGTCATCTTGCCTTCCTGCTTGATGCTCCAGCGTGGGAACACACACACACACACACACACACACACACAGAGTTCATTTTTGTGTCATAATATTGTAGATGCTGCAGATCCCCTGTTTGCGTTCCTGCCTGCAGCCTCCTTCCTCCAAGCAGTGCAGTAAGCACCTTGGAGAGAACCCTCATTTCTTTCATTATAAAATTGCCGTAAAGCCGTGATTCACTTGGAGACAAAATGATTTCCTGCTGAGGCTCTATGCAAAGTGATTAGCAGGTAGATAGGTAATAAGCTGACCTAATCCACACCGCATTTCCTTTTGCTCTTTCCACCGTCTCCAGCCACTCTGCAGCCTCCTTTCATTCCGAGCCTAATTGGGCGGCTTCCCTTTTAGCCCGGCCTGAGCATGTGGTCACGGAGGAGACCATTAGCTGCATCAGGTCAGTGGCAGTCGAAAGGTAAAGAAAACAGTCTTTTTCCAAATGACCTTTTGAGATTTTCATCTGTGAATGTCTGCTTTGTGCTCTCCCTTAATGAATTCCGAAGACATTTCTTTTAAGATGGGCAGCGTGACATCTCCCTTGAGAATGCTGTTGGTGGGTGTTGCCATTACCCCTGGTTCTGATTCCTCATCTCAGGAACCAGAGCACGGATTGAACCCTCCCTGCAATCCCCCACCTGCCACCACCATTAAATGTGGCAGTTTTTCATATGAATAGGACCCAATCAATCCAGTAAGCTGCCGGGGACCCCAGGGCTGTTTGTAATATCTGTCCCCAAAGGGGCACCTCAGTGTCCCCTTTATAAGCCATTATGCATCTAATAGCCATCAACCTGAGTGGATGAGATCAGGACGATCATAATTAATTATAGTGGCTGCCATTTATTGAAGTCCTACAAAGGCACTTTCCATGCGACTCTGTAATCCCATGGCAAGTTAAGTGTTATTGTCCCCATCTACAGGTTAGGAAAATAAGGCTTAGAAAGTTGGGTGGCTTGCTTTAAGCCACATAGCTAGTAAAGGTCAGAGCCCTTCGTGTGAGCTCAGGGCACTTTGGCCCCAGATCCTAGTCTCTTTCCATGACTCTGTATGTCTCTCCCTGAAGCTGATATTGTCAGTCTGTATATAGCATAATGAATTTCATGCGTTTACTACAGGGATGAATAAAAATAGATATTTTAAAACTATCATTTAAATCTCTTACTGGTTTAAATGGCCTTTTATCTGTTTTGTGAGGACTTTTAAATAAAATGAAAATAGCTTGCATTTAAATAATTTAAGAGTTGAAGACACAGCCTTGGTCAATACAATGATTCTGTGTCTACAGTTGTGAGACAGTTTCCCGCCTGCTTTAGAAATCTTTTCTACACTGTCTCTGACATCAGACTTACATTGAAACCCTACCAGGGGAGGAGAGCTCCCTCCCTCTATTCACAGCCCATTCTACAGCTGGACGTGTCTAGGCATTACATGGTTCTGTTTTATTAAGTGGGACCATAGGAAATTGCAACTTTTTAGGTCAAAATGATCACATATCAGCAATTTCCTAAGTTCAACCTACATGGTGAGGCCAAATTTACTTCTCTGTCCTGTTCACGCATTTGCCCTCAAAGTTGGACCATGGAGGGTTCTGCCTTGCACTTGATGAAGGTCTTTTAACACTGAAATGCCTTGCTTCATAACCCTCTTGTCTTGTCCGATTCCCTTGTTTTCGCGAACTGCACTTCAGAGGTCCTGGTCCCTGGGTCCTCTATCACCCGTGACCTTCCTCTGAACATGCTGTAGCCAAGTCAAAAAGCAAAGAGCAGGTATTCCTTCATTCAACAAATGTTTGTTCAGTGTCAGGGACTCTCCCACACAGTGGAGATACCGGATACCTTTGGGGCATTTGCAACCTACTGGGCAGAAAATAAGCAAAGAATATAATATAATGCAGAATAATATATCACAACACCTGCATGTGATAAGAGCTCTGAAGAAACTAAAGCAAAGGGGAAAGATAGAGAGTCCAGGGGAGGATGGGTGCAGTGGCTCATGCCTGTAACCCCAGCACTTTGGGAGGCCAAGGCAGGAGGATCCCTTGAGACCAGAAGTTCAAGACCAGCTTGGGCAACAGAGCAAGACCTCATCTCCTAAAAAAAAAAAAAACAATACACAGTATTTAACCCAGCATGGTGGCATGCACCCGTAGTCCTAGCTACTTAGGAGGCTGAGGCAGGAGGATTGCATGAGCTCAAGAGTTTGAGGTTGCAGTGAGTTATGATTATTCCGCTGCAATGCAGCCTGGGCAATAGAGCAAGACCCTATCTCTGAAAATAAAAAGAGAGAGACAGAGAGGGAGTTTAGGGGAAAGGTGGGTAAGGAGAGTTCTTTTCATGGAAGGGTGTAGAAAGGCCTAAGACTTTGAATTGAGCCCCAAATAAATGTGTGTGGTCTACCATGTGTATGTTAAGTTAGATGAAACAATGTAAATATCCATTGTTTTCAGTGACCAGACTTTCCAAAAATAGAATAGTTAAATAAATATTTCTCTGATACCCAGGATGAAACACCTCCCAGTGAACCCCCAAGACCATGCTTCCAGTATTCTTGAGAAATAAAATAGTGTAACAAAATTTTCACCCAGTTTTCTGATGTAATCGAACATATCAAAATGCATCTGTCTCTTAAAATGGCTAGGTAGCATTTCCAAAAAATTGAAATTGATATCCACAGAATTATGAAGAATGAGTACCAAGGTAACATTTCACAGCACAAGTACGTCTCTCCCTATAAAACCGATTCCAGCTAAGCACCTTATGAGAGATTATAATTACTATTGAAGTCAATTTCATTTTAATAAAACTCATTTCCGTTTTCTTTCCAGTATATATAGTTGAACTTAATTTTAAATAAAGATTGCCCTGTTTCCCACCATTGATGACAAAAGCCCCTCCCTGATTTGTCTTCCCTTCCTTGGCTAGTGTCTTCCCTCTTCTCCCTTCTCCACTTTAGCTACTTACTGCCAGCCACCGAACACAGCTAAGCGAAAACCGGGTTGTTAGATGACTGTCCAAGGCTGCACAGGTCCCCTCCTGGCAAAGCAGGGACAGTCAGTGCTTCTCCACACTTACCAGGCCTCTGTCACTGCTGCTGGACTTGGTGTCCCAGTCAGAGAAAGGAGCCAGGCAGCCTGCGCTAGCCTGGTGGGTCAGCCGTGGCCGTGGACAGGGGGAGTTTCCCGCAGTGGTGGCCGGGCTTGTGGGCTTCTATAGCACCGGTGTCAGTGCACGTCCTTCAACCCTCCAGGGCAGAGGACCCCTTCCCAAGGGTCCTTCACAAAATGTTCGCCAAAACGACACCAACGTAACATTTACCTTCCTGTGTCTCGTCCAAGGGACGTGTACATAGACCAGGAGTCGTGAGGGGAAGCCCGTCTTGGTTTGCAGGTTTTGTGACTTTAGGCAGATACTCTCGACGCAGGAGGGCCTCCTCCTCAAGGCTTGCGGGTTGTGTTGTGCACCTGTCATTTAATCCCGAGCACTGCTGAAACGCTGCCACATCTGCCCCAGTGACAATAATACACTGGTGCTGCGTATTCACTGCGTGCCTGGCACTGGCCTGACTCCGGGGCCTGAGCTGACTTGCTTAGCTCTCACCCCCATGCCGTGGGTGTTGTCATTGTCCCGTCACAGATGAAGAAACCCAGTACAGAGCTGGTAAACACCTGTCCAACGCCCCCAGTTGGCAACAGGGCGTGGCGTGCTGTGCGGGCCTGGCAAGGGCACTCCGCAGGGGGTTTCTTCCCGCGGCAGAAGTCGTTAGGAAGGCTGGTGTCACCCGTGGCTTGTCCTCGGGACTATTTGGAGGATCCGCTTTCCTGCTGACATCCCGTACGATAGCTGTCATTCTAGAACCAGATAACATGGTATGGTCCCTGTGAAATGGACTATTTTGTAAAAATCAGTGGTAAAGCCACCCATCGTGTAAATAGTCTTGTTTTATTATGTTTTATTACGTTTTATTATTTATTAAAGATCACAAAGTCAGAGAGAGGCTGAAGCATAAACTTCACTTATTTATTTAGTTATTTTGGTTTGTGTGGATTTTCTTTGTACTTTCTCCTCGCTTTGTTACTGGGTTTAACCAAGAGTTATTTTTACCAACCCAATCTAATAATAAGGTTACAAAGCTAATCAGGCTTCACATTTTCCTAAGCAACCACCACCCCCATATGGTTTCCAGCTTCTCCCATCCACTGTTGTTATGATTATTATTACTGTTTTAACCCTTTTTGAACTGTCCTCATAGGATCTTCTGAAGACAGCCTTGGACTTCCACAAACTGGAAAAGCTGGAGTTCAGTGGCCTCCGAGGGAATGCCCTGAGCCAGCAGGTCCAGAGAATTTACGAGGAATTTCAAGAGATGTACAGGGTCTTCTCAGAGTCCTCCCATGACTGCCTGGACCTCCAAAGCATGGTAGGGCTTGGCAGGGCTGAACTGCAAGCTTTGTCTCTCTTCAAGGTGCCTCTTGCCTGGAGAGTTTAGGTAGTTACTTGCATTTTTCCTGTGCATTTTCTTTGGCTTTGTGATCCCAGTGGTTTTATCAATTATCCTTTGTGTCAGGAGAAATTATTATTATTCCTTGTGTCAGGAGACATATCAGGGAGAGAGGGCATTTTCCGACTGCTAAATGGTCTGGGCTAATGACACCCGGGGTTTCAGTGATACCCAGGGTTTCAGAGATGCTGAAACAGGTATGAGATGACAGTGGGGTCTGGGCCACCCTGTGGCTTCTAAAGTTTTGAGCTAAGTGAAATAAGCCAGGCCCAGAAAGACAATTGCTACATGATTCATTTACATAAGTGTCTCAAATAGCCAAATTCGTAGAAGCAGAGTAGAGTGGCAACTGCAATGGGGGTGTTGGCGAAAGAGTACAAAGTTACAGTTGTGCACGATGGATACATTCTGGAGATCTCATGTAAGTCATGGTGACCGCAGTTAACAATTATAAGTACATTGTATTGTATACTCTAAATTTGCTAACAGCATGTTAGCAAACTTAGATCTTAAGTGTTCCCACCATAAAAATAAAAAAGAAAATGGTAACTACATGAGGTGACGTATACGTTACTTAGCTTGATTATGTTGATCAATGTACACATATATTATAACATCACATTGTACGCCTTAAATATACACAGTTTTTATTTGTCAATTATACCTTCATAAAACTGGAAGAAGAAAGTTGTGAGCATCTAGCAGAGTCAGGCATACCTGGACAGGTTTTTATTAGCAGCTTGGGGAGGGAGGGTGATGTGAAGTTGCAGCCTAGTTTTCCTGATCAGAAGCTGGTTCCCGACGGAGAGTGCTCAGGATGAGGAAAGGAAAAGGGGCCAGTGTGGAGACACAGAATGACATTCCCTGAGAAGGGACTGGAGAGTTACTGGAGAAGGAATTTTAGGAGCATGAGATGGAAAAGGAGAGAGAAATCAGGGCAGGAGTCTGCTTTGAGCAACTTCGGACAGAAGTAAAATCAGGGAGATCTTATTGGCTAGACCTAGGATGATAACTGCTTGCTAAACATTCCATTAGTCAAAAGTAGGACTAAGAAGTGGGCTTCAGAGCTAAAAGGCAAACTGCATACAATGTGTTTGCTACCATATAACAAAACAAAACAAAATAAAAATCCCGTGCACAGGAAAAAACCTACAAAGAAGCATGCCACAATGTTGATGTGACTGGGTTGGACAGTGGAAATATACTTTGTTTTCCTACTTTTCCTTGTTTTCTTTTTTCATATGCATATGCATTATTATTGTAAAACAATAATAACAAATGATTCCACAAATTAGAGATCTGAGCTAACAAAGTTTCTCTGAAAATTGCTACATTCTAAGAAGGAAAATACACTTTGGGTTGCCAGATAAACTATAATAGTTTGGACATACTAAAAAAAAAATTCACTATTTGTCTGAAATTCAAGTGTAACTAGGTACCCTGTACTTTTATTTGCTAAATTTGGCAACCTTAGGAACAATGGTTAGTTCCTGTCTTAACCAATTAAGGTGTATTTAGAAGAAATAGTTTGTATTAGTTTAATCAGCTCACTTTCCTGCTAATAGCTAGATTAGTCTGATTACACTGCAAAAATAGGATTTTTGACTACTTTCCTAGGAAAGTAGGTGGTAATGTTGGAGTAGCCCCATTGTTGGGGCTGTTGCTGCTGGGGTGGTTTGGGGGGTACTGTGAGCTGGTATCGTGGGTGAAAGAGAAGGGGCTTCAGGAATAGGAAGAAAGAGACACAAAAGGGGCCGAAGGGACACCAACCTTGCATTTGATTCTCTTCACCATTCTGCCTAGAGCCCCGAGGTAAAAAATGCTACAATAATAGGGTCATGGATCCTATGGTCAATAATCCTCCACATGGATTAAAAACTAAGTCATACCATGTCAAATTTTAGAAAATTAAAATAAATTATTGGTATAGCCAACTGAAGTGCAAAGTTTGGCATCGAGGAGCACCGTGCGATTGGCTTTCAGAAAATCATGTTTTTCTTACATACACGTGTGCTGTCTCCTCAGGACTTTGAAAATGACGTTTCCAAATTTAACGAGAGAGTGGAAGATCTTGACCGAAGACTGGGGACGATCTTTACCCAAGCTTTTGACGAGGCGCCCGGTTTGGAGCACGCCTTTAAGGTTTGCACACGTGGAGGAGGGGCCACCCTGTCCTGGATACTCCCCCAGCCCGCATCAGAGGACCGCAGGGAAACCCTTCCCACTGTGTTGCTCCCTGAAAATATTAATTATTCTCATTAATCTGGTAGGGAGGGACACGAGTGGCCTAGGGCGAGGAAGTGCAGAATTGGGATTCTCGGGCTCTTTACTCACGCTTTTCTGAAAACACAACAACGTAAAACTACTTTTAAAGAGAGCTTCTTCTGTAATGCTCTCCTTAGGCGCCACACCTTTATCTGTAGGGTGACCATTAGATGTGAGAAAGTCCACTGTAGTCACCACCCCGAAACCACAGCTCTGCGATCCGTGGCCAGTGAACCACTGCTGCGAGGTTGGTTCAACCTGCAAGGGAAGGGATGATAGATTTCAGGCATCCGTGACCAGAATAAGAAGACGTGCGCTCTTACCCCGTCTTGCCCAGATCGGGTAGCACAGAGAGTATGGAGGGGCCCACTCAGGACGACGAGTAGATAAAATGGCGGCACAACTGAGAGCGCTGAGTCCTGAAGACCTGGTGGGGCACCACAGGTCTTCCGTAAGCTGCGAAGAGGCTCATTCTGTAATCAGTGGAAGTTACAAGGAAGTAAATTTTGATTCAACAGAGGAAAAACATTTCTGTCAAAGTTGTTTAAAATAAAATGGACTTCCTGGACAAGAAGTTAAATTTCCAGTCACTAAAAATGTCCACATGTAGACTCTGTGACTGGCGGGACCATTGTAGAAGGGGCTCCAACTCTGGATGGGTGGATCCATGCTATTCTAGAATCTTAGGTAACCCCGATGTGCCAGGCTTCATTAGCAATCATCAAGTATACATATGTTACCTTTGATAAATACCTGCTGATGTATATAGGAAGACTTTTGGGATTCACCTCTCCAGTCATTTGAATTAGAAGAAAGGGGCTTACATTATATCTACAGAATGATCCTATATGCCACTAACTGTCATGGCTAATGGAGACTCTACCACCCCGATAACTTGTGAAGCTGGAACTCCATTCACGTCTTGAGGAAGCCGAGCCTTACCTCTCCTATATCCCTCTGCACCAGGGATTTCAAGGAGTCTTCAAGGGAAGCCTCACATGTATTCTCAAGTAGCTCTGTCTTTGGAATCATTACGTGTCTTTACTACATGTCTACAGCCTCCCTTGGAAATTTTATCTGCCCAGGAAGGTGCTTGAAGGAGTCTTGCCATTGCTCTTCTGACAGTTCCCACTGTGAAAACGTCTGTGTTTGTGCCTAAGGACACCCCAACTCCTCTTCTCAGCAGGGCTTCCAATCAGCCCATGGGAGCTATCCAGTCTTCTCTGCCTGCTTTGTTTCTCTCTTTTTCGTCATCTCACCAACAAGAAACCAAAGCCCTTCCTTCTTCCTTCAGTCAAAGCAAAAGCTCCAATGCATATAAGTTCATGCCAAGAAGTTCTCTTTCAGGTTGGAGAGTAGGAGCCAGAGAGATCACCTGACTCTGGATCTCCTGTCGCTGCTGTTAGATGGTCCAACCACTAGGTGTGCCCTCGGTGGACATGAACAGACAGACACATCCAGGTCAAAGACCTAGAGTCAAAGGATGCAGGCTGGGTACAGTGTCACTTGGTGCACATGCCTGTATCTTCCCAACAGGGGGTGGAGACCTGCTGTGGAGACCTCCACAGCACTCAGTGGAGACCTTCTGTCTGTGCCTCCTTCAAGCTACAGCTATGTTCTACTCCAGAGATCTGGGTGATCATTTTGTGGGGAAAAGGGAGGTTCTAGAGCCTTCAATGGAAGGCTCTTAGCACATTTAGAGAGTCTTTGGAGTGCCCTGGAGTCATTAAAGAAACCTAGTCAAACTGTTGGACCTAGAAAACATCTGAATAGGACCTATATGAGGCTCTTCTCTGCCCTGGGCAATTCCCCATGACTTCCCCGAAGACCCAGGACTTCTCAGAGCCATCTAAGTCCATCTCAGTCCATGCCAACAGCCCCTGGAGCTTGCCCCTTCTCCAGGCTTTGAATGTTATGAAGCAAAATGGCCCAATGTGAAATAAGGTAGTAGAAGAAAAAGCATAAGGTCTTAGACAAATGGGGTCCACTTGTCTTCCAGTTTTAGGATATGTGACTATCACTTTACATTGTGTCTCTTGTACTTAAAGCAAGGGTTGCAAACTTTTTTCTTCAAAAGGCCAGATAATAAATATTTTAGACTATGGGCACATATGTTCTCTATCATATAGTCTTCTTTTTTAAAAAAAATCCTCTTTTTGAAAATGTGAAAACTGTGCACTGAGGCCATGGGCCAGGTTTGGACATCCACTGCTATGCTCTGTCAACCCCTGACTTGAAACACAAGGTGGAGATGAGAAGTTACAATGGAAGGCAAGTTCAGATGCAGTGTACTGGTACATTCTAATATGACTGGAGTCCTGGATGGCCTAGTCTCACGGCAGCATCACAGTCAAAGAAACACAACCCAGGAAACAAAAAGTAATTAAAAGAATTTCACAGCTCAAGTCTGCTACTCCAGGAAACAGCACCAAGGCTGTGGAGCAGTTTAATGCACAGGAGAACATCTTCAGACTATCCCCAGCACCACTGCCATCCTCAGGGCAACTGCTCCCTGAAACGTTTCTCTTAATCCCACTCTCAAATTTCAGCCCTCCAAATTCTCCCCGACAGCCAGCCTACTTAATTTTTCTTTCATTTTCCATCATCACCTTCCTTCTGTTTTAGGTTTTTATTATGTACCGCAACTTAATCTTTCTACCATCTTAGTTTTCTTCTTTTTTTCTCTTAGTTTTACTCTTTGTCCAGATTTTTTCAACAAAAGAGAGCTGGTAGGTAGCCCAGCAGGCAGGAGTCCTTCTTTAGAAGCAGAGGAGAGGGGAAAGACTGTGAGTATCCACATATTAATGATCACCTGTCCAGTCCTCTCTGTTACATTGGCTGGCATACAAAATAAAAACCAGGAAACAGGATTTATGTAACCATGGAAAGATGTAATCTGTGACTTTTTTCTCTCTTATCTCCGCTCTCTCTATAGCTGCTGGACATAGCAGGAAACCTCCTCGAAAGACCACTGGTAGCAAGGGATGCATCTGATAAGTACCTGGTCCTCCTCCGAATGTTCAGCAAAGACCTGGATGCGGTGAGAATGATCTACAGTCAGCATGTCCAGGAGGAGGCAGAACTTGGTAGGCTTGTTGCCGGGGATTTTGATGGGGAAGCTCTGTTACTGGGAAGAAGCAACTCACCCATACTATGTTTGTTAAATGTCCATCTATGGATCTGTGACATCCTCCAAGAAGAGCAAGCACAACCTTCTTGCTTGACATTCCAGACCATCTTGGGTGATTGTAGAGTTCACTGAACTGTGCATTTCCCTGTATCTGGGGCTGAGAGTGGCAGGCTGACCGAGAGCTGTGCAGTCTTGACCACTCCTGGTCAATTGAGACCTCGGCATAATGTATGAGTTGACCCTTGATCACTGTTGCCACACTGACTAATCGTCAACATACCTCAATTCCACAGCAGATTTTCACATTGAAGAGAAAGTTCCTTAGCCTTTCAATGCCATAGCAACCGTGCTTCTGGTGGGAGGAGCCCCAGGAGCCTGCCAAGGGCAGTACTGCACCACAGTGTGATGTCTCCGTTTTTATTACAATGCTCAGATGCCCTGACTTGTTTGTTTGAAAGTCAAAACACAAGTTCATTTAAGTTTTAGAAACATTTTTTTTGGTCCTCGCTGTATGCAAGGCATGCTTGTGTGCACTGTATACAGTGGCAGGTCGGGGTAAAGAATAAAATAATTAATCCTAAAAGGTGGTTGTTCATAGAATGTGAGTAGTACGGGACTTGAGTTACAAGGAAAGGTAACAAAACAAGATGCATGTGGCTGGGAGATTCGAGCCTGTGTTTATGGAGAAGATGGTCTTGATCCGAGCCCCGAAAGTTGGGAGACTGACAGGAAAGGAGGGGATGCAAAGGCCCCCAAAGCAAAGACACGAGAGGATGTGGAGATGTGGGTCGGGACTGCCTGCAGTGAAACACGGAGCGCTGAGGGACATCAAGTCAGCCATGGAGTTCAGGGTCAGCTTGTGAAGTGCTCTCAGGCCATGTTCAGGAATTTGGACTTCATTATTCAGGCAAGGGGAAATTATCAATGTTTTTAAGTAGCTGAGTCACAGGACCACTATACTTATAAATGGATTTCAGGGTGACATCATTAGGAATTGCTAACACTTAGGAAGTCATTCCCAGAAGATCTGTCATCAGCTCAGCTTTTTGTGGGATTATCCTCATGACTTCTTCTTTTATTCTGATTTTTTTTCTTTTTCTTTTTTTCCTTTTGGTTTTTTCTTTGAGACAGGGTCTTACTCTGTCACCCAGGCTAGAGGGCAGTGGTGCAATCATAGCTCACAACAACCTTGAACTCCTAGGTTCAAGTGATCCTCCCACCTCAGAATCTCAAGAAGTTAGGACTTCAGGCATGTGCCACCATGACCTGCTATATTTTTTTAATTTTTTGTAGAGATGGTGTCTTGCTATGTTGCCCAGGCTGGTCTCAAATTCCTGGCTTCAAGGAATCCTCCTACCACAGCCTCCCAAAGTGCTGGGATTATAGGTGTGAGCCACAGTGCTCATCCTCCATCCTCATGACTTCTTACAATCAAATAAGGAGTTTGAAAATTTAAATGCCTTCAGAAGCTGAATTGGCTTTCTACTGCTTCTTAACAAATAGCCACAACCTTAGTACCTTATAATGACACCCATCTTTCAGCTCACAGTTCTGTAGGCCCTAAGACCTACGTGGTGCATTGGGTTCTCCACTCAGAGTAACCCAAGGCTAAAATCAAGGTGTCAGCCAGGCTGACTTTGCATCTGGGGGTTCTGGGCAAAATGCTGTCCTGTCCAGTTCCTTATGATGGGAGCAGTGTGGTCTCCATCTCCTGCTGGCTGTCAGCCAGGGCCACAGTCAGCAACTAGAAGCCACCTGCATTCCTTGCCACAGAGCCACCTCCATCTTCAAGCAAGCAGCAGCACATCACATCCTCTCATGCCTCAGATCTCCGCCTTCCTCGTCTTCTACCAGCTGGAGAAGACTTTCTGCTTTTAAAGGGCTCACCTGATTAGGCCAGGCCCACCCAGGACCCTCTCCCTTCTGCCACAGGGCATAACACGACCACAGGAGTGAGATCCCAATCGTGTCCACAGCCACACCCACATTACAGCAGGGGAGGATCACGCATGGGTGAGGGTCCTTGGGGATCAACTTAGAATTTGCTTATCACAGGGGACAAGCAGAAAATGAAAATAATGGACCTGGGCTGAGCACGTGACATCGGGGAATGGTAGAGCCCATGGTGGGTAACAGGAAGTGGCCACGCTTGAGCTCCAGCTGCTAGTTGCAAATGCCAGCTGATTGTTCCCAATCTTCTCATTTTACCAGAGAAGCTCAAAACTGAGATTTTGTTTTTTGAAAAAAATGAAATCTCACATTTGTTAAATCTTGACTACTGACTATAAGTAAAGGAACCCAATGTATGAACCACAGTAAAAATACCTGGGCTGCACTCACCGCGGACAAGTGCTCCATAATCCACATGGCTTTCTTATTCATAGGAACCCTGGAAGTTAAATCAGCAAGAAAGGTATTATTCCATTTTATAGAAGAGAAAACTGAGGCCCAGAGAGATTAAGTTGCCTATATAATAAGGCAGCGTTTCTCAATTCTGACTGTAGAATTAGAATCATCTGCCAAGCTTTTAAAAATACCCCTGACTGGGCCCTGCCATGCTCATCACGTCAGAATGGCTCAGGCAGGGCCCCAGGTCCCCTGACTCTGTGTTTTTCTCGGGGGCACTCTTCTGTCCTGTTTGACAGAACCGCCCAGGAACTCCTCAGTGTGAGCCTGGGTGCCTTTAGCTGGGAGGTAGATGAGACACAAGGGGAGGGCGTGGCGGGGGGCGTCCCCAGGGTGGAGAGGGCAGGGACTCTCGCCTGGCCTCAGCCTGGCTGTGCCGTGTCCGCAGGCTTCTCCCCGGTGCACAAGAACATGCCGGCCGTGGCCGGGGGCCTCCGCTGGTCTCGGGAGCTGAGGCAGCGCATCCAGGCTCCCTTCGGCAGCTTCAGACGCGTCACACACCCGTGAGTATCTCGCCCCCAAGAGGCAGGTCTGGTTTAGGCTGCTGTTCCTGCCCTGGATCCTGAGCGTTGCAGACAGGCAGCTCACTTGCCCAGGGCGTAAAAATTGTCATTTCTGTCCACTTCCAGGAGGGGGCCCGGACACCTACGGGCCTGGCAGGACACAGGCTGGCTCCTGTGGCTCCATGGGTTGAGTTTCTGGAGGAAGATGAGTCAGGGATGTCAAGCTCTGTGGGGTTCTTCACACGGCTCCCCCTCACATAAAGTCTCTTTGCTGCCGAGGACACTGGAAAATAACAAAGCCCAGTGTTTCCCAGGGTACGATGTGAGGACTGTGTGTGTGTGTGTGTGTGTGTGTGTGTATCACTCTGGGGCACTTGTTAAAGGCACAGGTTCTGGGGCCTCACTGTCACCTGCTGAATCTGAACCTGGGCTGTGAATCTGTTTCTTCAACAAGCTTTCCCTGTGGTTCCGATGGTGACCAGGTTTGGGAACCGTTGGCTTGCTGCACAACTGAGTCCAGAAACCGAGAGAGTTAGAGGCTTCTCAGCTGCTCAGAGTGAGTGAGAAGAGCTGCCCCCAATGTCTGTTTAGGATGCTGCCTAAGGAAGGGCAATCATTCTCTGACTCCTCTTTCTAAAAGACTTAGCTCGTTGAAAACACCCAGATTTGGAAAACACAACAGAAACAAAAGAATTGGAGTCTGGCCATTGGAATCATGGGCTTATTGGAGCTAGGAAAGACCTTAGAGACCCTCTGGCCCAGGTGGGAAGTCTAAACAGCACCAGAGGCCAGGCAGGTGCATGGGGCAGTGGGTGGTGCTGCCAGACAGCAGGATGGGGTCTGGGGGGGGGGCTGCTCCTGCCCCCTCCCCATGCCAGTGTGGCTAAGCAGAAAAGCAGACTCAACATTAGCAATCTCCTGACTCTTAGAGAGAAGCTGGAAATCTGGATTTTAAATTTTGCAACCAACTTTAAAATGACCAAGGATTCCATTTTTTCTCAAACTCTGCACATATCTGACAAAGCATGCCTATGGATCAGGTCTCCCCACTGAGTGATCCATTTGCAGTGTCTGCTCTGGTCTGGGCAAGCTCTTTATTTTGCAGATGAAGAATCTGAGGCAGAGAGAAGTGAGGTGCCTTGTCTAAGGTGCTAGACACAGCCAAGGAAAGAACTGGAAGGTGTGTCTGGGTCTCAGGGCTCCTGGCCCAGAGCTTTTCCGGGGGACCCCAGCCATGGGAAGTGTGGCCAGGAGTAGAGCCAAGCCCCTCCTGCATCTCAGTCATGCCCCCAAGGCAGAAGGGAGAAGATAAGTGAGCGGAGTGGGGCAAGGTGAGGGGGCCACCTTCTAGGAATGTGGGCTGCAGTAGCTGTCTTAGGTCTGGCTCCCAGGAAACAGACTGAGCGGTGTGCAGGACTTCCTGGAGATGCTCTCAGGAAGGGCACTGATGAGGAGTGAGTGTGAGGATGGAGCCTGGGCAGGGGGTGAAGTTGAGCTTCGGGGCTGCAGATAGTTGCAACAGCGGCCTCAGCCGATCCTCCAGGAGCTCTGGCCCTTCAGACCTGCCGGGCCTTGGCACCCCACATCAGCTAGCTGGATGTGGGCTTTTTCAGGGAGGGGCGTGACCTTGGGCAAGGTGGCTATCTGTGGCCGAGGCTGTTCCCAGACAGGGAGGCAGCTGGGCTTCAGCAGCAGGCAGCACTCCTGGTGTGAGGGGGCAGGTGCAGGAGGAGCTCGGGCATTGGTTACGAGTGATTGGTCCCAAGAAAGGGTCCCGTTGCCACACCACAGCCACCTCTACAGTTCCCATGAAAATTCCCATTTGTTTTAAAAAGGAATTCAAGGTTTTTTTTTACTCTATAATATGTATTTATTGGTTATTAAAAATGTTTTCGATTCCCCACTATGAAGCGAAAGGGAAGCTACAGGGTGTTTCTCTGCACCCGTCCCTGTGACTTCCCTGACCCACACGGCGACATGCCCCATGCAAGAAGCCGTGCTCTGCTCTGGCCCCATTCTTTCCCAGATACTGAGATCTGGGGGACCGTGGGGCTTGTGGAAATCCCACAGCTTGTGAGGAGAGAGCACCCATTGGTCTGAAGCACTTTCCACGTCTTGCTGCCTCGCAGACGCAGATGCATCTGCTCATTCATCACAAAGGGAACTGAGCTAAGCGACTGGGGGAGAAAATGCCAGCAAATCCAGCGCTTTCTCTGCAGGCGTGAGGGCTTTCGCGCAAAGCTCCAGGGATCTGGTGAAAAAAGCCTGTGTTGGTTTAAAGAGCAAATGGATTTTAAAGAATCTTTGCAATAAGCTGCCTCATTTTGCTAGCAGGACAAACAAAAACAGACCTCCACACAGTTCGTTTGAGGGTTTCTGAAAATTAAAGATACTTCGCCTATTTTCCCAGGAGCTGGACTCCCATTTAGTGTTGGAGCAAGTGTCAAAACCAGGAGAAACAGCTGTGGGTAGCAGTGCCTCAGGCCAGACTCTGCTCACGGTCCTTTGCGGTCCTCAGCATTCCTGAGGAAGTCTCTGAGTGTGTGTGTGAGCACACGTGTGTTTGCATGTATGCGTATGTGCATTGCATGTGCACACATTTGGGGGGTGAGAGGTGGTGGAAGGGACTCTCATATAAATGCGTCAAGGAGTGGAGGAGTGGAGGTGTTTCTGATCATGTATCCTAGATGGATTTCAGAGAAGGAAAAGTATCTTTATATATGTGTGTGTATGTATATGTATACATTGATATATATATATTTGCATACATATGTATGTACATATGTTATATACAGTCATGCATCTCTTAAGACAGAGATATGTTCTGAGAAATGCATCGAAGGCAATTTCATTGTGTTGCTATCATAGAGTGCACTTATTCAAACCTAGACGATGTAGCCTACTGCACACCTAGGCTATATGGTACAGCCTATTGCTCCTAGGCTGTGCAGCTTGTGATTGTGCTGAATACTGGAGGTGATGGTCATGATGCTATGATGGCTATGACGTCACTAGGCGATAGAGTCGTTCAGCTGCATTGTAATCTTATGGGACCACCGTCATATACATGGTCCTTTGATTGCACCGTCATTATATGGAACATGACTCTACATAAATTAATAGTTTTTTTCTTAATTAAATACAGAAAATTATCCAGAATTTTTCTTTAATATTTAAAATTCCCTTTTATCCTGATCTTTGAAGGACCTCATTTACCTTGGGTGTGACTGACGCAGCTAGTGAGGGGGTTGGTGGAGGCATAGAAAGGTAATGAGATCTCTGTCACCTGTGGGGCCGCCTGCATTTTTCAGGAAGTGCAGATGACCTCTAGTGGCCAGACGAGGATATTCGGGAAGAAGAATGCAGGCTCCTGCAGGTGCATTAAGAAACCAGCCCAAGAAGCTATTCACTCCCTTTGTTATAGGTTGCACTTTGTTCCTCAGATAATTATTTTGATTTCTTCTAATTCCATGTCATTCTTTTCTTTTGTGTGGACAGTTGCATGGAGTCTGCTGAAGGAAGGCGAATGATACAAAAATATGAAGATATGCTCTCATTGCTGGAAAAGTAAGCAGCTTCTGGGTTGTACTGTTCTGCAAATTGCATAGGTTCCACAGTGCCTTTTGCAGTTCTGAGTCTGTGCAGTATCCTCAGTGGCTCTGAAATGTCAGTATGTGCTTCATATTGTAACCATGGTATTTGTCAGTACAGTATTTCTGGGTTGCACACACAAGGTCTCTGGGGAATGCAGCTCTATTCTAGAAACACATACTTTCCCAATGTAGTTTTGCTGGGTGTATGAGCTAGGAGAAATGGGGTGCTAGCCATGGCACTCCAGCATCGGAGTCATGGGAAATGTATTGGCTGTTCACTAAGCAGAAAGCTTAGTTCATGCTGCACAATGAGAACGTAAGTTTTAAAAATACTTCCTGTATTCTTTTTGGAGAAATTATAAGAATGAAAATTTTATGTGTGCTTATAGTTTCTCTTGCTTCCAAGCTGAGTCTTTTGGGGGCTCAGGGTCTAGAAACAGCCGTGGGCTTGCCTTCTCCATCTGTCGTTTGCTTTCTCTCCTGATTCAGGAGAGGATAGTGAACATTATGGTTGTGCTTATGACTATGCCTAGCATTGCTTTACGCAAATCAGTTGGTGACACCTCCACTTGCCAGGTACACCCCATATTCCACCCCTTTTTCCTTCCATATAGCTTCATGTCTATCAACTCCTTATTTTCTCTACCGCCACCATCTTCACAAGAGCCCGGAACCCCTCTGGTCCAAGCTGCCATGGCAGCTTCCTAATAGGCCTCCCTGCCTCCAGGTCTGGGCCCCTTAGTGCTCACACCATCACCAATCCAATAACGCCACTCTTCTCCCGTTGCCAGCTGGGAGACCTTTCTGCTGTCCCTCTTGTCTCCTTAGTGTGACATTGAAAGCCCTCCCTGAGGTGGCCTTTGCCTCCCTCTTGCCACTCCACCCACAGACACTATCTCTAGTCCTTGCCCCCATCACGTCATGCCGTTTCTCTCCTCTGCCCTTTGTTACGCCCTCACTTCTGCCAAGAGTGCTCCCTCCCTCTTCACCAACCAAGCTCTGCTCATCCTCGAGACTCAGTCAAGTATCACACCATCACCTCGCTTATGACACCTCCCCTGACAGTCTCCTTGTCGTCTTCCACCATCCCCACCTCACCATTACATGCCTAGTGCCTTGTATGTTTCTTTAAGATTGGACTTGCTGCATTCTTTCATGATGATCTGTTTGTCTGAGATCCCCGCCATCAGCTACCTTTGCCATGAGATACTTATTCATCTTTTTGTCCCCCGAGCCCAGCACATGGTAGGTGCCCAGTCAGTGTGTAATGACTGAGTGGTCAGTGACCACGCACGAGCTGCGTGAAGATTATATTAGTGTGAGAGTGAGTCTTCTCCGGTCACTTCTTCCAACATCTACTGAGAATAATCATGACTTCCTTTATGCCCCCAAAAGACCCCATGGAGTCTCTCCTTCTACTCTCCTCTGGTTTAAGCTAGGCCACCTTTAGAAATTTGTAGTTACCTGCCAGAGCTGGCATGGCCTGGCCAGGTCAATGACAAATAGATTCTTCAGTTCATGTTATAGAGCATGACTAGGCACTGGGGGGTTGGGAGGGTGCTTATAAGGCGGCTGTTGTCTTTGATCCTCGCAGGTATGAGACAAGACTTTATGAGGAATGGTGTCAGACGGTATCAGAGAAGTCGCAGTACAATCTTTCCCAACCCCTGCTGAAACGAGACCCAGAGACAAGGCAGATCACTGTCAACTTTAACCCACAGGTCAGTCAGGTGTCAGTAACTGCCTTTTGGGTTCCTGAAGAGTTTTTTTTAACTCTCCTGACTTTAAAAGCACAGAAGATGTTTATAAGAATATGCAAAAGCTGTTCAAAAGAAATTTGCACCCTGGATTTATCCCAGGGGATATAGTGTTTGCTTAAGTTGTCCATATCTACATTTTTCTCTAGGGTTGTGCAACTTATTTGCTTTGATTTTGCAGAACAGGAAGTATTGCAAAGTATCACTGACCATTTAGTGCCAAACATAGCCCAGTGGCCCTTCCTTGAATACTCACTATCTGTGAAGGCGTTTACTCAATGCCAGAGGGCCAACCAAGTGCATGTAAGACTTGGCTCCTGCTCTCAAGAAACCCACAGTCAGGTGCGAGCCAGAACCTCAATGTGCAAAATTCTATCTTTATTAGATAGCGTTTGATAAACCCAAAAGGAGTAGCTTTGGAAATAAGACTCTAGATTAGTGGTTCTCAACTGGGAGTGATTTTGTCCCCCTGAAAACACGCTTGTTCATAAACTGGGAAGGGCTGCCAAAGGCATCTAGTGGGCAGACATCACAGGTGCTGCTAAACTTCCTGCAATGCCCAGGACAGCGCCCCACAACAGTTACTTGTCCAAAAATGTCAATAGTGCTGAGTTTGAGAAGCTCTGCTCTAGATGGTCAGAAAGGTGGAAGACCAGCGTAGACCATAGCAGCCAAGGAAAGCTTAATACTGAAGAAAATGATAGCCAAAGGTTAGTCCATATCAGAAAAAACATCACTCAGTTTTTAAAAAAATACATTGGCCACATTGAGGTAAGGACAGTCACCTTCTTCTGCCTTGATGGCATGTTCTCCAGGGATGCATTTTAGACAGAACTGAAAACCAAGCCAATGGCATAAAATTGTAGTTTAACTAGAGCATGAGTTCCCTCTCCCTGGAATGTAAGTCAACAAAGGAAGTTAGAAAATGTATTCCTTTACAAGGAATTGCAAGACATGAGTCTGTTGTTTAACCCACTTAACTCCTTGAAGCAATTTTATGAGCATTTGCTATGAGCAATATGGAATATTGAATGCCCAAAAAAGATGAATGTCTGGATTTTCAACTAGGCCATGGCCTACATGCTATAATATAGAAATAAGTCCTTGGCATGAGCCCATCCTTGGTCCAGTATTGAAGATGGGCCATCCTCCTCCATAGACTCCAAGGACAAGGACTCTACCTGCTCCAGTGTGTAGCACATGGTAGGTAGCTGTTTGTAGATGATAGAAGAGAAAGAGAGAGAAAAGAAAGGAAAGGGTGAGAGAGGGTAAATACCTAAACAATAATGTGAGTTGAGGGGGGACAATTACAAGCATACCAAGGCAAAGAAGAGCCACAATCACCCTTGACATACAACTTCAAGCGATGTGGCCATGGCTGAGCTATTAAGAATGAACAGTAACACACTTATCCACCTAGTGGGACAGGTGCAGAGATGGGCCCCTCTGGGGACAGGATAAGAATTATATAGGTTAGTTTTTTAATTTATGTAAATTATTTTAAATGCCCTATAGTTGGACCTCTAAATTATTTTACAGTTTCATCAGTCTGCATTCCATTGATTCTAGGATGTACTTTTTTTTTTTTTTACATATTTAAGTCTTTGAAATTGGCATGTTTGTAATAGATCACATTTTTTCTTTCTTCTTTAGTTAAACACAAAATAATAGTGAATCTTACAATTAATGACATCTTAGATTGGGTAAAATATGGTATAAATAATGCTACAATAAACATCCTTAATTACCACTGCATCCATTCTTGATTATCTCTTTAAGATACTGCCTAGAAATGGAATTTCTGGAATAAAGGGTATTCATATCCTGAAACTTTTCATGTATATTGTCAACTTGTTCTTCAGAAAGATGGAACTCAGTCATTTTCCTGCAAACAATATATTACCATTTCTTCAAAGAGTTTCTAGCCTATTGAACTAAAAAAAAGTATATCTCAATGTTTTTTTTAATTTGCATTTATTTGATTACAAGTAAAGTTGAACTTTGTCACATGTTCACTGGTTGCTGATATTTCTTCTATGCATTGCTTGTTCATGTCCTTTGTCTATTTTCTAGAGAAAGTACCCCCCTCTCTTCCCTTAAATTTGTTAGTATATTCAGAAAATATTTGTCAGATATTAAGAAGTTGACTTCAAATAGTTTTACCAGTTTAAGTTGACCATTTTATTATGTGTATGATATTTTATGCACAAAAACTTTTATGTTTTACTTTGTGGTTTTATGTTTGGAATAGCCTTCTCTACCTCCATTATCATATCAATAGCCAAGCATATTTTATTTATTTATTTATATGTATTTTTCATTTATTTCAGTAGATTTAGGAGATACAAGTAGTTTTTTGTTACATGGATACATTGAATAGTGGTGAAGTCAGGGCTTTTAGTGTATATAAATAGTATACATTTTACCTGATAGGTGATTTTTGTTCCCTTACCCTCCTCATACCTCCCCCCTTCTGAGTCTCCAAAGTCCATTATCCCACTCTGTGTGACTCATATACCCATTGTTTAGCTCCCACTTACAAGTGAATACATGTGGTATTTGTTTTTCCATTCCTGAGATACTTCACTTAGGATAACGGCCTTCAGTTCCATCCAAGTTGCTGTGAAAAACATTATTTCATTCTTTTTTATAGCTGGGTAAGTACTCCATGGTGTATATATACCACATTTTCCTTGTCCATTTATGAATTGATCAACACTTAGGTTGGTTCCGTATCTTTGCAATTGTGAATTGTGCTGCAATAAACATATGAGTACATGTATCTTTTTAATAAAATGACTTATTTTCCTTTGGGTAGATACCCGGTAGTGGGATTGCTGGATCGAGCGATAGGTCTACTTTTAGTTATTTGAGGAATCTCCATACTGTTTTCTGCAGAGGTTGCACTAATTTATATTTCAACCAACAGTGTATAAGCATGCTATTTTCACTGCATCTACACCAACATTTATTGTGTTTTGACTTTTTAATAATGGCTGCTCTGATGGTGATAAGGTGTTATCTCATTGTGGTTTTAATTTGCATTTCCCTGATGATCAGTGATGTTGAGCATTTTTTCATATGTTTGTTGGCCATTTGTATATCTCCTTTTGAAAAATGTCTGTTCGTGTGTTTGTCTCACTTTTTAATGGGGTTGTTTGTTTTTTTCTTGCTGCTTTGTTTGAGTTCCTTGTAGATTCTGGATATTAGTCCTTTGTCAGATGTATAGTTTGTGAATATTTTCCCCCATTCTGTATGTTTTCTGTTTACTCTGTTGATTATTTCTTTTGCTGTGCAGAAGCTTTTTAGTTTATTTAAGTCCCGTTTATTTATATTTAGTTTTGTTGTATTTGCTTTTGGCCTTAGTCATAAATTCTTTGTCTAGACCAGGCATCCTCAAACTATGGCCTCTGGGCCACATGTGGGTGTTTTTGCCCATTTGTTTTTATACTTCAAAATAAGATATGTGGAGTGTGCATAGGAATTTGTTCATAGGTTTTTTTTAAATTATAGTCTAGCCCTCCAATGGTCTGAGGGACAGTGAACTGGCCCCCTGTTTAGAAAGTTTGAGGAACCCTGGTCTAGACCAATGTTCAGAAGAGTTTTTTTCTAAATGTTCTACTAGCATTTTTATGGTTTTAGGTCTTACAATTAAGTCTTTTAATTTTTTTTGTTTGTTTTTTCCTTTTTACAGTTAAAAATTTAATATCCATCTTGAGCTTATTTAAAAGTAAACAAGGAGAATGGGTCCATTTTCCCACCAAATGGTTAGCATTTGTCTTAACTCAGTTCTTCAGCAGCAACAAAGAACTAGCCCAAGCCCAGAGCACTGGAAGGAGAGCTGGGAGCCCACATGTCTTTAGATGAGGAGGAGACGGGGAGAAGCTATGGCTTTGCACCTGTTTTGTCACCTGTGCCTATACACATAAGTACTCATAGGTTCAGGTAGAGACACTGATAAATAAGAAAGGATAAGGAAGAGGGTCCCTAGAAAATCCATTGATGGCCTCTGTTGGGCTTCTCACTTCTTCAGTTGCCAATAAGCTCGGGGCCCCACAGAAGTTCGGAGAGGCCTGGATAACCTCCATTTCTTGACCTTCTAGTATATTCAGGCACAGTGAAATGCCAGCACAGGGTTATAGAAATTGCAAGATTTTCCAAATGATTATATAGAACAATTAAAGGTTTATCATGGGCATCTCCTCTTCATCCAGTCAGTGTCTCTCTGACTGTGTAAATGGTCTTGTTGGCAAGATACCAGAAGTCTGAACTTGAGGCTCCTTATGAATATAGGTGGTCCAGGCCGGGTGATCCTCCTCCTGAGACTCCACACCTCAAGGGCACCTGGCGTGGTCAGCTTGCTCCTCTGGGTTCAGCAGCCACACGCCCCAAAGCATAGAAAGAAGGCAGAGTCCTTCCCTGCTGTCTCTGATGTCTCCTTCCTCAGGTTTTCCCCTTCTTGCCCTTCGCTTGTGATTTACAGATCTGGCAAACCTTGCGCTTTCTGAGTCATCTTCCTTCCGCCTAACACTTGATTGTACTTCTCTGAGACTAGATTTAAGGATCTGGTAGGAGCTGAAGTTAAGAGGCAGACCCCATATGTCTTTGGGCCCCCTGGGATTCTGCAGTCCTGGACCAGTACTGCAGCTTATCCACCATCCCTGAACTGCAGCCACTTGTGTTTCTCTTTCTCCAGCTGGTTTCAGTGCTGAAAGAAATGAGCTATCTTGAACCCAGAGCGATGAAGCACATCCCGGAGACAGCAGCAACCATGTTCTCCTCCAGGGAATTCTACCGGCAGCTTGTGGCTAATTTGGAGTTGATGGCAAATTGGTACAACAAGGTTATGAAAACTCTGCTAGAGGTGGAATTTCCATTAGTGGAGGAAGAGCTGCAAAATATCGATCTCCGCCTAAAAGCAGCAGAGGAGACTCTGAACTGGAAAACAGAAGGTAACAGGGCACCACCTGGAGTCTGAAAAAATGTTGGGATTTAACCACTTCCGTACGGTGCTCACCGGCCACGAAACCTTGCTCACAGCCAGCACTCATAGTCCGCACGATAGTTTGTGCTGTGCATTGACGAGGAATCCGTTTTGGTCTTGTGTGATGAGGAAAGCTTGAAAGCACTGAAAGCTTGTTTTACTTTACAGGCAGCTTTTACGTGTAATGTAAATCAGAATAGGTAACATATACATATATGTTTTCATTACATTATTTTTAAATGTTCACAGTTTTATTTTGATAAATGAAAAATTAGAAAAGTCATATCACGGCTGTTGACTAAAGTCGCTGTGCACGTTCATCTGTGGCTGTCGACTATAATCAACGCTGGTATCGAAGTGGTTAAGGATCTAATACAGTTAACACAACCTCAGATTATTCCCTGGTAATCTGATGTGGATTTGAAATACAACTCTATCCTTTCATTTGACACATATCCAAGCAGAGAAGGTATCCAGGCAAAGAAGAGCATTGGTATTTATCTTCTTTCTTCTCTTTGAATATGATTGGTAGATTTAGAAAACTTTGCTGCCATGCACTTGGGGAGGCTCGGAGATTGCATGAGAGCTGCCACAGTTTCCAGCATATAAGGCACTCCACGAATTAGAGCTCTTACTATATTATTATTGTTATTTAATTTTCTTAACTAGATTGTAAACATTTTAAAGAAGGGAACTATGCATTTATTTCTCTGGTATCCCTCAATTCAATTCGAAAAATTTTCATCAATTAACATATGCAAGGCACTAAGTGTGGGACTGTAGGGAGAATATGAGATGTGGAGAGTATGCGAAATGGTACACTCAGAAAGCTCACCTACACTCAGAAAGCTCACCTACACTCAGAAAGCTCACCTTCAGTTGCAACAACAGATACATGTATTACACAACCATACAAGACTGGCTATGATAAAAAGCCATCATTGAGTTAAAAATAAAGCATGATAAATCACAAGGGAGGGAAATTAATTTGAATTAGGGTCCTCAGAAGACTTACAGTTTGAAAAGAAGGTCATAGTCAACTCATGAAAGCCTTGGAGTGACATATTAAACAAGTTAGAACTTTATTTCATATATAAGAGGGAATGACATTTTCAACATTTAACACAGTGAAAGTGCTAAAAAAAAATGGATTAACCCAAATAAAGTCATTAAGTTTCACTGGTATCTGGATGTAAAATTGTATTTCTTAGCAACTATACCAACTTTTATGTGCTTGGTAAGTAAGCATTGCCTCCTTGTTTCTCTTCCTCCATACTCAGGAAGGGTAACGGTTGTCTTTTTAATACAACTAGGAAGGAATATGTTCTGAAACTGTGCAGAAAAGTCTTGTAAAACCTGAAAGTATTAAATCCTTATCTTTCACAGCAACTAGACTTTTAGCTATGCCACTGTAGGCTATTTCAATTAATTATATTTCTTTTGGGGGGGCAGGCATTTGGGATTATGTCATTCAAATCACCAGCAGTATTCATGATCTTGAACAAAGAATTCAGAAAACGAAAGACAATGTGGAAGAGATTCAAAACATCATGAAAACATGGGTGGCTCCAATATTTAAGAGAAAAGATGGAAAAAAGGAATGCCTTCTATCTCTGGACGATCAGAATGACCGTATGGAAAAATATTACAATCTCATCAAAGAATCTGGCCTTAAGATTCATGCCCTTGTTCAGGTAATAACTACCTTCTTAGACACACATTCCATGAAAGCATTAAGTAGTGTCTTTGGCTGCAGAAAGGGATTTGGAAATTAGAACAATCAATAGATGCTGTGTCTTTGTGCTTTCTGTAGTCAAGGATAGAAGTTTATACGGATAGCAAAAGAATAAAGCTAATAGATAGGGGGAGTGAAGAGTCATGTTCTGGTATCAATGTGTCAAAATTAATACTGTCTTAATGGTGACACCACTTAATTGTCACCTGACTTAAGTCTCACACCTAACCCCATGGGGATAAAAGATGCCAAAGGCAAAATCCTAAGCTATCCGTGGCACTAACCACCTCCATGCCCAACTTGCCCACACAACCTAGTGTGGTCTTCCAGCATCATCCTTCTACCTAGCCCTATGAGCCTAAAGAGATGAAAGATTGCCATGGAGCCCCTAACTGCATTCAATAAGAAGAAAAATGCAGAGTGCTACACCCTCCTGCAGTAAGGCTCTACCCTTCATTGAGGTCAGGGCAACTTCATGTCTTTTTATCGAAGCTAAAGCTTCCTTGTGAACAGTGGAAAAGGGTTATAAATGGTGACCAGCTCCAAGCCCACTGAAGTAGCCATAGGGCAGTGTCTGACAGGTTGACTCATGTGAGAAGTCAGACATGAATCATGGTTGTTATCTGTGGATTGTCTGTGGTCTGAAGCATGATGAAAACGTTGAGGCTTAGGCACTGGTGATGACCAGATTTAAGAAAAGAAGATAATTGCTGAAATTTTGGCTTTAAGAGTTAGAGTCCCTCAATTTGATTTATTTTTAACCCCTTCTGGTCCCATAGCCAGTATTTCAGTAACTAGTGTAGAACGCAGACATCCACTTTTCATCTATTTTTCTTTTGTCCAACCATCCACCCATCCATCCATCCATATATACATCAGGTGTGTGTTCATAATTGTCCAAGGCCCTATGCTGAATACCAAGAAAATGTAAGAGACATGTTTGAAAAGGATGAAAGCCATCAGGCAAACACAAGAAACTACTTAAGATTTTAAAAGTTAACAAACTATATGTGTGTTGAGACTCTATCTATGTGATGACAAATGCTCAAGTCCTTGCTCTTGAGAGTCAGAATGAGAGAAACTTTAAAGAATTAAATTGCAAAGCAGTGAGACAAGCACAGTGACCTAGAAAAAAACTACATATTGTAATATTTCAGTTGTTCAGAGGTAAACCAGAAAATAACCAAAAATGGCCTAAAGCCAAAGTATTTGTTGCAAAAGTTTTCCTAAAAGTTCAGACACTTTACAAGGCACTGAGAGGTTAAATTAATTGACTGATGCTGCCCAGCTAAGATGAGGCAGAGCTGTCTAACTCTAACTCTGCATTTATCCAATATACTATGTAACCTCCGGGTTAGTCAGGAGATCTCCTTAGGCCAAACACAAAACTTAGTAATTAGGCCTTAGATAATGTTTATGTTTTGATGATTTAATGTTTTAAAATAAAAACCAGTGAACAGGAGCACCATGAACAGAAGGGAATTTTTGTCTTTTTCTCCTCATTGGTACATAGTAGGTGTTCAATAAATGGGTTGAATAAAATAATTGAATTTTTCTTTTGAGCATTTTCTGTCTGTGTACACAGATGTAATTTTACCAAAAATGTAATCATTGTACACTATAGTTCTATAACCTGATTTTTTAAAACAGTGTGTACCCAATAACTGTCTATGTCACTAATTATCCTTCTACAAGATCATGCATGATGTTTAATTGTACGGATAAACCATGGTTTGATTAACTCATACCCTTATTGAGTATTTAAGTATAGCAGATTATTCATTTATTAAAGTCATAGTATAATATCTACATAGTGCAATGCACGGCCATGGAGTATACATAGAATTCAGTAAGCTTTTACAGGTGTACACACTCAGGTAACTCCCATAGGACAGAACCTTGCCACTACCCTAGAAAGTCCCACTTCTCCCTCTCCCCAGTCAATCCACTTCCATCCTCCCACCAGCCCTAGTTAATCACTGATCAGCTTTTTGTCATTGTAAAGTAGGTGTCTTTTCACATCAATGGAATTATGTGGCATGTTCTGCCTTTTTATACTTACCGTAATGTTATTGCAATTCATCCATATTATTGCATTTATTAGGAGTCTATTTCTTTTTATTGCTGGAATTCCATTGTATAAATATAACAGACCTTATTCATCCATTCCCCTAATGATGGTCCTTGAGTTATTCTAGATTTGGGCTACCGTAAATAAAGCTGTTATGTACAGTCCTATATAAGTTATTCCATGGACACGTGTTTTCATGTCTCTTAAAAATTTCAAAGTCATAGGTACATATATGTTTAACATTCTAAGTGATTTGCCCAACAGTTTCCCAAAGTGATGGCATAATTTTACACTGCCACAGGCAATGTAATAAAACTCACTTGCTCGCTTGATGTTTTGGCATGGCAGGGGGGTGGGGGGGAATGGCAGGGGCAATATATGTAACCCTAACAATATTTGTACCCCCACAATATGAAAAAATAAAAAAATAAAAAATAAAATAAAATAAAATGTAGAAAACATGATGCTAAAAAAAAAACTCACTTGTTCTACATCTTCACCAAATTTTGGAGTCGTGGGCCTTTTTAATTTTTGCCATTTTAGTGTCTGGTGGCATCTCGTTGAAATTTTAATTTGTATTTCTCAGAAGATTTATACAGTTAAACACTTTTTCATATGCTGATCGGCCAATTATATATATTCTTTTATAAAGTGTCTATTTAAGTCTTTTAAGCTCATTTTAAGTTGGGTTGTTTGTAAGTTCTAGAAGTCCTTTATGGCATCTGGATACATATCTTTTGTCATATATATGCTGTGAATATTGTCTCCAAATATGTGGCTTTCCTATTTTCTTACTAGTGTGTTTTGATGATAAATAGTTTTAAATTTTGATGTAGTATGATTTACCTTTTTTCCTCTTACAGTTAGTGCTTTTGAGTCCTATCTAAGGAAACTATTATACCTACCCAAGTTTGCAAAGATTTTCTTCTATATTTTTAATAGAAGCTTTACAGTTTTAACTTTTATATTTAGAATTATAATCTGTCTTGAATTAATTTCATTTATGAGGTGATATAGGAGTTGAGTTCATTGTTTTCCATATTAACCTCCAATTTTTCCTGTACCTTTTTTGAAAATGATTTCCCCTATTGAATTTTTTGGCACCTTTGTCAAAAATCAACTAACTGTATAAAATACCAATATAAAATGCCTACTGTATAAAATATCAATACCACTCTTTCTAAATTATTGATTAATAAAGAATTGATTATTAATAACTCTTGAAATTAGGTCCTATACGTCCTTTAACTTAGATTCTCTTTTTCAAGATCATTTTGGCTATTTTAGGATATTTGCATAGCCACATAAATTTTAGATTCATCTTGTCAATTTATAGAAAAAAGTTAGGTGTGATTTTGATTGAGATTGCTTTAAATCTGTAGATTAATTTGGGGAGGATAAAGATCTTAACAATATTAAATATAGCAATCCATGAACATGGCATATCTCTTCATTCAGTTAGGTCTCTAATTTTTCTCTGAAGTGCTTTGTAGTAGGTTTTGTGTAGAAGTCTTGCACATTTTCCATTAAATATATCACTAAGTGTTTTATGTTTTGGAGTACTACTATAAATTGAATTATTTTATTAATTTTATTTTCTAATTGCTATCAGTTAGTGTATAAAAGTGTAATTGGGTTTTGCATATTGATATTGCATTCTGTGGCCTTTCTAAATTTCTTAGATGTAGTTAGTTGTTTTGTAGGTTTCTTATGATTATCTATATAAATAATCATATCATATGCAAATAAGACAATTTTACTTCTTTATTTCCAGTCTTGTATTTCTTTTTATTGCCTTATTTCTCTGGCTAGGCCCTCCAGCACAATGTTGAAGTGGTAAGAGTGGACTTGCTTGCCTCATTTCCAATCATCTGAAGAAACATTTAGTAATTCACCACTGAGTATAATATTCGCTGTAGGGGTTTTGTGGATGTTCTTTCTCAGACTCAGGAAGTTCCCTTATATTCCTAGTTGGCTGAAATACTTTATCATGATAAAATATTGAATTTTATCATAAGATTTTTCTGCATCTCCTGAGGTGGTTATATAATTTTACTCCTTTATTCTGCTAATGGTCATATTGATTTTTCTTTCTTTTTTTTTTTAGTGTTAAAATCAAGCTTGAATTTCTGAAATAAACTCACTTGGTCATGTTGCATTAATCTTTTTATATATTATGAAATTTGATTTGCTAATTTTTAAAAGATTTTTATACATGCGTTTATGAATGACATTGATCTCTACTTTTCTATCCTTTTGATGTTCTTGTCTAGTTTTGGTGTCAAGTTTAGGCTAGCCTTATAAAATAAGTTGGGAGATATTTCCTCTTCTATTTCCTGAAAAAGTTTGTAGAAGGTTGGTCTTATCTCCACCATATATGTTTGATAGAATTTACCAGGGAATACTTCTGGACATGGAGGTTTCTTTATAGGAAAATGTTTGATAATGATTTTTTGGTAGATAAAAGATTATTTAGATTTTTGCACATCACCTTTATCAGGTTTTGCAAGTTGTTTTTCCTGAAAAAATTTTTATTTAATCTATGTTATGACAATTATTGGCAAAGAATTGTTCATAATTTTTTATTATCATTATGTGTCTATAGAATCTATAGTGATCCATCCTTTTTCATTCTTAATATTGGTAATTTGTGGTTTTCTTTTTTTCTTTGTCAGTTTTGCTAGAGTTTTTTTCTTTTTCAATTTTATGAAAATTTGGTTTCTAAAGAACCAAATTTTGACTTTGCTAATTATCTCTATTCATTTGCTTTTTAGTTTATTAATTTCTGGTTTTTGTTATTTTATTCAAGCTATTTTGGGGTTAATTGCTTATCCTTCTATAAGTTTTTAGCCTCTTAGAGTATAAACTTAGGGTATTGATTTTAAGCCTTTCTTTCTTTCTAATAAAGGCATTTGATGATACTAGTTTCCCTTTCAGCAGTGATTTAGTTTCATTCCTCAGATTTGATCTGCCTCATTCTTATTATCATTCCGTTTTAACTGTTTTTTCTTAGTATTACTTTTTTAACTTAACTTAATGATCATTTAGAAGTATATTGTTTAATTTCCACATATTCAGGCTTCTCTAGACATCTTAATAAAATTGATACCTAATTTAATTCTATTATGGTCTGAGAAGATACTCTGTATGAGTTCAACCTTTTAGAATTCATTGAGCCTTGTTCCCTGATACAGAATGTGGTCTATCTTATGAAATGTTATTTGAGCAATTGACAATAACGCTTATTCTTCTGCTGTTAGGTGTAGAGGTCTATAAATATGAATTAGTTCAAAGCAGTTGATAGTATTGTTCTTATCTTGACTTTTCTATTTGTTCTATCAGTTATGGAAGGTAGAGTGTTAAAATCTCTACCTGTAATTGTGGATTTGTCTGTTTAATCCTTTAGTTCTGTCAGATTGTTCACGACGTGCTTGAAGTTCTGTTAATTGGTACCAACACACTTATGATTATTATAACTTTCTGATGAATTGACCATTTCATCATTATGAAATTCTCTTTTTATTTCTAATAATATTGCCTTGTCTTGAAGTCTACTTTTTCTGATAATAACTTGGTCTTTCCTTCCTGATTCACTATTTCCACTTTTTGTATTATGCATCTTTTCCCATCATTTTCCCACCATTTTACATTCAACCTATTTATTTCTTTGGATTTAAATTTCTCCTCTTTATAGTTAGCATATAGTAGAAACTTACATCCCCTCCTCACCCCTCCCATCTGCCAGACACCCAATAAATGTTACTCCTATATGTGCACTTAGGTATTGATCAGTGAAACCAATTTGCTGGTGAGTAAATGTGGTGCTTATTTTTCCATTCTTGGGATATTTCATGTACTTATGGGATACTTATGATGTATTTGTCTGCTAATTTTAACATTTATGTTGCTTTCTTAGTCTGCTTTTTTCTGTCTCTTTTTAAAATGAGGCAGAAGTCTATTTTTCTTTGACATAAAATAATCTAACAAGCAGACATTTCAGGATTGGTATGACAGCTTTGACATCAGGGACCTACCCACGAGACTACTTCCTGAGTCTGTTCTTAGTGACTATTTTCCCTTCTGGCAAAATGTCACATTTTTTTGCTTCTTTACATGTCCAGTAATTTTTATTATATGCTAGACATGTTGGATGCCACTTGAATATATGAGTATTATTTCCTTTAAAGAGTTTGGGTTTTTGTTTTGGCGGGAAGTTAACTTCCCGATGGATCACACTGACTTTGTTTAGATGCATTTTCGAGCTTTTTTAGGGAGGATCTATGGAGGACCTACTCTAAATTGAGCAGCTCTCATCCTAAAGCATGGCATTTCTGGGGTCTCAACTGAATTTCTGGGTTACCTGAAAGATCTTTTCATTATTTCTGACAAAACCCTAACATCTCCCAGCACTATATGACCTACATAATTTCTGTTCAGCTTAGAGCCCCCTGTAACTATCCTCTGTCGGGTCTCACAGAGTCTCACCCTAATCATGTGCAGCTTAATACTCAGTCAAAGACTCAAGAGGACCCGGCCATCTCAGCAGCCCCAGCTCCAAATTCTGTCTTCTGTGCCCATCAGAGGGGTACTGTAACTGAGCTTCACCACCCTGTGCCATGGTGTGGAAGTTACTTTGGGTAGAAAATCAGGTAGTTGTGAAGTTCATCTTGAGTATCTCCCTTGCCTCAAGGATCACATTTCTGTACTGCCTGTTATCCAATTGCCCAACACAGTTGTTTGTGCTACACCCAGTTCTACAGTTTGCAGAAGGAGAACAAGTACAGTTTCATTCTTCTGCTTCATTACATCAGAAGCCTAAACTATTTCTTCTTGTTTCACAGAAAAAATTCCAGCACATTTGTTTCTTAGACAGCAGAAGATTTGAGGTAGAAAACAAAGGTGAAAGGCAGAGACAGTCATATTGATAGCTTGACAATAGGGAGATAAAACAATTATACTAAGCAGTCACAAAAGCTAAAAGTTGTTTAATGTATAAGAAAACAGGTATACACATCTTAACAACACCTGAGAGCAACTCTATATTGTCACTGTGTTGTGATTTGCACAGTAATGGGATTTAAGTTATTAAGAACATCTCAAGTCTACTTAGGAAGGAAAGGTATAGGTACTATACTGTGAAAGTTTTAGAGTTGTGTCACTTAAAGGCAGGATCATGAGATTGTTTAAATCCAGGGAGATTTATAACATGGCAATACTTCCTAAAGGGGTAGATGTGAGTCATCTAGAAGAATTACTTCTGCAAGTTAGTTACTGCTTCCCCTGAAGATATCAGGTAATTGGAAAGTCACTGTAAAGAGTCTTAATAATGAAAATGATGAAGAGTAAATTGGATGTCTGTGCTTGTCATTGCATTTAGGTTTCCTCTCCTTGAAGTCCAAACTTGTTACCATGGTGATGCGTGGGCTCCAACAGGTCGGGAACTGTATCATGTAAAAGAGAAAGAGAGAGGGGGGAAAAGAGAGAGAGGGAGGCATTTGCTTATGTGTATGTGTTTTCTAAATCACTCAGTATGATGAAGGTTTTTAGTTAATATTAAATGTCAACCAGTGTTGGGATATAGAATTAAGAGACATGGAAAGTTTCAGGAGTTTTTCAGGGCTTTGCCTTGAAGGAATCTGTGAGCGTGTTAGTTCACAGACCAGAAACTGCTTAACAACAAGGGGGGCATTCCACCGATCAGAGGCATCTGCAAGATGATGCGAATTGGAAGCCTGCAAGCCATCGCCTGGAGCTTGTGCAAGGCAGAGCTCGACATGGGGCCCGAGGCTAAGAAACTGATCAAAAATGCCAGCCCAGCAGACAACTTACAGCTGGAACTATCTTAAACTTCAAGACTATTCCTGCTTCACCCCTGACCATGTCTCAGTATATAGAAAAGTAGATTAGATTAATATACAGACTCAGTGTTCCTACTTTACACATTTTTGTCTTTAATTTATATGTTCATCTAGGTCTATTCTTAACTTAGGACTTAAAATGTTTATAGATTTAATAACGGTTTATAAAGATTATAAAGATTTTAAAAATTATAAAGTTATAAAGATTTTATAACTGTTTACTCTTATAGACAAAATTAGGTATGGGTCCCTTAAAAACTTTGGGAAACCTTAAAACCTAAACAAATGATCTATACACATAATTCTATTACAAGGATATCTGCTTGCTATAACATTAAATACTGATGTGGGACTTCGCTCAGTGCCTCGTGACTCAAGGGAATGCTGGAGGACCCCTGACTCTCCCATCACTTTAAACTACATTTTGTCTCTGCTTCTATTATTTCCAAATCTCTTGTGACAATCCTGCCTGAGACCTGTTTTGCTGGGAGAGTAGCTAACTCCCGACAAGCCACGAAACACTCCAGCTCATTTCTAAGGATTATCCAGGAAATGCTTTGCTTCTTTTAACCTCTTTTTAAATTAAGTTATTTATTTTCTGAGACAAGGGTCCCACTCTGTTGCCCAGGCTAGAGTGCAGTGGTATCATCGTAGCTCACAGTAACCTCAAACTCCTGAGCTCAAGCAATCCTCCTGCCTCAGCCAAGTAGCTGGGTCTATAGGCGCTCACCACTATGCCCGGCTAATTTTTATTTTTTGCAGTGATGGGGTCTTGCTATGTTGCACAGGCTGGTCTCGAACTTCTGGCCTCAAGTGGTTCTCCCTCATCAGTCTCCTGCAGTGCTGGGATTACAGGTGTGAGCCACTGTACCTGACCTGAACTTCAAATTTTTATAAGCATGAGTCATAATGCCCTTTACCCTTAGCATTCCTTCCTCTGCCTACTCTCACTTCTATGTTTATGCAGCTTCTCCTCGGTCTAGCAGGCAGCATTTGCACTGCAGCACGGGCACTGCACCCATCTGCATTCCTTCTGAGAGGGGGGGCATGACCCCATCCTCCCTCCAAAGGGGCAGGATGGTGCCCCATAACCCCCTCATGGTCTAGCTTTGTGTTCCTTTCAGTCAACGGTTAGACCCAGACAGAATGGATTCAATACACATGTAACAGCAAATTCTGCCTTCTACAAGAAGGCTTTTTTCTCCATGTGCTGTTTTTATTCCTATTGATGATTGTGCCAATTCTTTCACGTATTAAATGAGGTTTATATACTTTCTTCTTTCTTTTGTAGGAAAATCTGGGTCTATTTTCAGCAGACTCAACCTCCAATATCTGGAAGACTTATGTAAACTATATTGACGCCATGTTGCTGGATGGATTCTTTCTTGCCATTGAGTTCTCCCTCAAGTACCTCTTGGAAAACACTGGTACTTACTGGCTTATGGATGTGGGCTATTACTGGAAATATAACAGTGGCAGCATTCACTGAATTAAATTGAAGTGCAACTGAGTGCTCTGTGACTTTTCCCGAAATGTTGTAGACTTTTTGTGAATGATATACAGTAAAATAGCAAATGTATTGAGCTTCTAAATTGTTCAAGGAGAAAAAAAATTTCTAATTCTTTAAAACTCAGATGCTAAACCAGGCTCTAAGAGAGTGAAGCACATAGCGCAAGTGAAAGCATCAAAGCAAATTCAATCCCAATCCAGCTTCAGTAAGGAGGAGTGCAAGTCAGCACTGTAGCAAGCCCTGTTAGTAATGAGGACAGAAGCCTCCTCAACTGGGCTCGAGGCAGTGGGAGGGGGCCTTCTGCACCTTCAGGCTTCATGCACTTTATCTCTGTCGCCTTTGGAGAGTGCAGGAAGGTTGTGGCAGCTGAGTTAAAACAGAAGTTTTTTCATGTGAAAAAGAGTCAGACAAGACGCAGGGAAGGAGGTAACTTTCAGAAGGCAAAGGAATGTTAGGAAGGTAATGGGCATTCTTTGAAGCTGTTAAAAAATAGTTAAGGGCTTTGAATTTGTGGCGGATATGTGGGGGCAGGGTGCACACAGTAAGGGTTGACCTTGGCTAGTAGTGATGAGATGCAAAGGGCAGAAGAGTTCAGGACCAAAAGTTGAATGGAAGCTTCACATTCTGGCAGATTCTGAGTTGCTTAGCACAGGTCCCATGGAAGAATTAGTCAAAATGGAAAGGCAGAGGTAAAGATTTTAAAGCCGGAGGATGAAAGTGAGATGAGAGCTTAAGATGTCAAGTCCAACCCAAGGATAGAAATCAAATGCGGAGTTGAAAATAAGTAGGCCAAGGCCAGTGTCCAGATATCCAGCCCATGAAAGAAGGCACAGGCAGACACCTCAGCTGAGAATATGGAGTAGAACAAGGCCCAGCTGAGTGGAGCCCAAATGGGCAGCCCTTGGCCTTGGTAGGTGGAGTGTCTGAAGTGTGAGGTGTGGTCTCTGCTGGCAGGGTACTGGGGTACTCCAAATTAAGGAAATATGGTACTGGGGTACTCCAAATCAGGAAATCCTGGACTCAGGATCCAGCACAGTTAGCAAGGTGGGAGATCATCTTCTAGAGCCTGGGAGTAAGTAGCCAGTGGACACAGAACATGGGCACTGAGACTGGAGAACCAGCTCTCAGGGTCCAGCACTGGTGGTGTTCACCTTGGTGAATGGGCCAAACCCCCTCTGATTCTGGAAGTTCAGGGGGCCTCACCACTCACCCCTCCCTAGAGGATCTCGGAGGACACTTCAGCCACTCTTGGGTGCAGGCAATGCACTAGAGATGGTGCCCAAATATGGTCACTCCGCCTTTGACCAGTGGCTAGCTGGCTGTCCTGATCTGGGATGTCCAGCATGCCATGTGTTCTCTTGTGGGAAGGACAGAGTGAGAACAAGGAGATGGAGAGAAGAGAGGGCAGTCTTTCTCCAGGATTGACTCTATGGAAATAGGAGGGTGGAGGAATACATCTTCTCACAATACAGAGGCCCTTCAAATTCTCCTTTGAGTGGGCAGGAGCTGGACTTAGCAGCTACCTGAGCTGAGGCACTATAGATGAAATTTAAAAGGCAATGGTTGTTTGAGCATAAGTGAAGGAGTCTATGGAAGGCAGCCTCTGGAGAAGAAAATTATGGGGCCCCTTTTCGGAAGCCCAGTTGGATGGCTTTTTCCTCCCAGGTCCATCTTACCATTTTTGCCTTCTTGTGTTTGGTCACGCTTATACCATTCCCACGGCTGGGGCTGGCTTCCCTGTCTTCTCTTGTAACCCAGACCCTCCATAGGTTAAATGCTATCTACTCCACAGAGAAATGTTCTTCCTCCTCTTACCTCCTGAAATGATTTACTTGTACCAAGATTGTGGAACCAGGACAGTCTGCCTTGGGTGATAGTTTTGTTTCTGTTACATCCAATGTAGGGATTAGGGTCTCATGTCAAAATATGGGGCAAAAATCTCATATAGTCAAAACATTCTTTAAAGTCTTTTAAATTCTATAAATTATTTGAGACCTTATCTATTAATTTATAAGTATATAATATGTATGGTAATATAGAATATATCATGAATACCTATATAAAGCATAATATTACAGGTGTTTTTTAAAAACTATTTTACGATAGCAGTATAATCACTATGCCTATGCTACTGGTAAATTTGTATTCCCTTAAGTTAAATGTGCATTTGATGGGGCTCTCCTGAGTCCAATAATGCAAACTTATCATCCCTCCAGTTTTTAAGGCAAGGCCCTAGTCTTGCATATCTTTGAGGACCCTGAAGTATTTTAGTTAGGCTGAATGGCTACGCTGGGGTAACAAACACTCCATCAATAATGTGGCTTAAAGGACAAAGAAGTCTACCCTCCACGTCATAGTCTAAGGTGAGTGTTCCAGTTTGGGAGGCAAGTTCCTTCCATGCTGTGGTTCCACCACTCTACTTTCTTGGGCCCCGTCCTCATTTCTGTGGTTGATGGGGCTCACTGCCACCTCCAGGCTCTTGTCCGTGGGAGGGGAAGAGACAGGGTAGAGAAAGCTCACCTGCTGTCTCAAGGGCACCATCACGTCTTCCCACACCCACTGGGGAGGAAATCTCATTGCCATACCTAACCATAAGTAGGACTGGGAAATTCAATCACACCAGTTATAATTCTATTTCTAGGGAATAAGAAGACAGTAGACTTCAGTGAGTAGTCTCCTCTCCACTTACATTCTCCAGCTCATACTAGGCTCCTAAATATTTCCACAATCAAAAAGATCTGTGAAAATAAATGGTTATTGGTAAAAGTTTAAGCATATATCCTGTATTTAGAACATCTTGCTTCATGTTGTATTTTGATGTAAATTTAGCAAGGCAAGTTGGTCTAGCAAGTAATCAGGACTTTGTTAATTATTTACCTGTTTTTAAAATTTTTATCACTACGAGACTACAGGATTAAAATAAGTTGTTGTTTAAGGAACAGAACAGGCAGGGTTGTAATTTCTCTTTGTTGGTGGTGCCTATGCAGTTGTTGGCCGGCATGGCCCTGTTCTCCTAGCGGATGCCGGTAGAATTGCATGGTTTGTGCCTCAGAAGAAATCATCTGTTTCCAAGAAAATGGTTTTGGAGAATCAACCTCTCCTCAACCAGAGGCTGTGTCACCCCTCAGAAGGCTCTTGAGAATGTGGAAAGGGACTGGCTTGGGTGGATCAGCTATTGGGATGTGCTTTGTGAGGACAAGGAGAGTAAATGTCCTGTGATGCCCCTGAGAGCCCTGCAATCCAAAACGTCAGTGGTCCCCCTGTCGAGAAACACTGCAAGACTATTCCCCTCACCTTTTCTGGGGTGTCAGCAAACTCTGCATTTCCATTTTTCCTACGCTCTAACAGCTTGTCTAAAGGAAAGAGATGCTCTGGGTGCTTTTGGAGCATACTCTACTTTGCCCGTTTTATCAATTCTTCTTAAGTTTGTTTGTTTTCCCTTTTTTTCAGAGTGCAAGGCAGGAACCACCCCAATATTTGAAGCACAACTGAGCCTTGCTATCCCAGAGTTAGTTTTCTATCCATCTCTGGATTCTGGAGTGCACGGGGGCTTCTATGACATCGTCGACGGTCTCGTAACTAGCGTTTTCCGGATAGCCTCTCTAGTGCCCCGGCTTTCCCCACAACACAGCTCACCTCACTACCAGGTACTGGACCTGCAGCCACCTTGCCATCCAGCCTGTCCTGGGGCTTCCTGCCAAGGGCTGGTGTAACCTGCCTGCTGTCGTCTCGCCCCCCCCCCCCAGGTGGACGTGGAGGGCATGGCCCACCTGGCAAACATGCGGAGCGTGCTCATGGACAGGGTCCGGGCCGTGATGGCTCTGGGCTGTGGCTATCGGAACACCTTCAGCCAGTATTCCTACCTGTATGTGGAGGACCGCAAGGAGATCCTGGGCCAGTTTCTGCTGTACGGGCACGTCCTCACCCCCGAGGAGATCGAAGCCCACGAGGAAGATGGCATCCCAGAGAGCCCGCCCCTCCTCCCTCAGTTTAAAGTTCAAATTGACTCCTACGAAAAGCTCTACGAAGAGGTGTGCAGGCTGGAGCCCTTCACGGTGTTCGACAGCTGGATGAAAATCGATATTCGACCCTTCAAAGCATCCCTGCTGAATATAATTAAGCGGTGGAGCCTCGCGTTCAAACAGCATCTCGTGGACCACGTCACTAACAGGTAGCACCGTTGTTTTCACTTTCTCCCGGCATCCTGGGCTGCCGGAGCACAAGTGTTTTTAATCTTCCTCATATTTTCCCCCATGGGTATGCTGGTTAAATCAAAAATTAAAACAGTGAGTTAGAGGCTCTGAGATTTTGGACACCAGGATAACTTGAGTCCTGCCCTTTTCCTTGTTCCCCAGATAAGGCCTCTTTGTCGTATTTGCGTTTGGTGCCCCGTGTGTGGAAGGCGCCCAGTAAGCAATGAACGGTGTGAGAGACAGTGACAGCAGGTCCTGCCTCCCTTCGCAGCTCTGACTGCGCAGGCTCTTTAAGCCTGGGAAGCGGAGGGGGTCTAATGAGCCTTTTATAGTTTATTCTTACCCCTTGTCTCGGATTATCCAGCTGGGCAATGCGGAAGTCGCTAAAACCGCATACTCCTGAGTGCTTGTCTGTGCCATTCTAGCCAAGCCACAGACTGGATCTAAAATCCTGTCTCTTCCACCGTGGGCCTGGACTCTCCCCAGCCCAGCACCCGTTTCTCTAACCCGAAGCATCATCCTCTAAATGAGCGATCCAGTCGATCAACACTCTCCCGCTCACTTCACCTTGGCCTTGTCCCCAGAGATCCACCACAGTCAGATTGTTGACCCCCCCCAACTCCACCAGAATCCTATGGGCAAGCCACGGTCCCTCTGTGCATGGTCACCCTTTGGTGCGTGGGACGACACTGCAAACCTGACCCACCCGACCCTCTCCTAAGGCTGGCACTGCTCTCGCTCCATGCCGCGCCGGCCTCGCTCCGTGATCTGGAGCCATGTGCAGAGAGGAAATGGCAAAATCAAAGATTTTATCTGGCTACAAATAAACTCCGAGACACTTTGCAAGGGTAATGTTCGACCACTCTAGAAAACTCCAGGAAGGCATTGTGGGGATGTTTTACTTAGGTCTTTAAGAAGCAGCAGCCAGTTTTCACATTCATGAAAGCTTTTGCTCACTGAGGAGCTCAGAGGCAAGAAGAGAAAAGTGCTGGTGGGAGGTGGGGCAGTGACAGATGCCCCAGAATGGAGCACTGCTGGGGGGACAGCTCCTCTGGGGTCCCTCTCAGTCGGTAAGTCTGATAATCCAAGGACGTGGTGGCATGTTTTAAAATTTAGGTTTTGTTATTATTTGGGTATGGCAAGGCCACAGATCTGCAGGTGACTGCCATGGAAAAGACAGATTGTTACTCACAGGTCCCAAGAGAAGGGGCATGCCACGCCACACAGGGCCACGCGGGACACACCAGGGCCATCAGGAGGCAGGGGGCTTGGGGAGGAAATGCGGGCAAGGGCTTTGCTGTGGTTTCTGTGGGAAGGGAACAGATTTAGGATGGAGAGTTGGAATGATTTCAGCAGGATCTAAAGCTGTTCCTAATAGCCCTGGGATGATTAGGGCAGGGAGATAGTGGCCCGGAGTGCAAGAGCCCCATAGAGGAGGTGGCGGACCCTGTGTCGGTCAGCTTGCATATGGAAGATGTGCTGCAGACCAGCCACTGCTCTCTGTGGGGACTGGCTGGCCCCGCAGGGGCTGTCCCTCCACGTTCTGTAAGGCCCCAGATGCGAAAGAACCATAAACACGTGGTCAGTACAGAGTATCGGCCCTGAATGGTTAACTGTAGCTGCCATGGACATCTACCCGGCAAGGCTTCAGGGGATCTGACAGGGGGTTTAACAGGATGAACTCATGGTAGAGCAATGTGGAGGCTTGAGTTCATGTCCTTGAACCCCTATTTCCTCAGTTCTGAAAGAAGACAGTATGACTGGCTCCCTCTAAGGTGCCTTCTAGCTTTAACAGTTGGTGATTCCATAAACTGGCTACTTTGCTACATTCCAGGAAGATGTTTCATTGTGTTCTCAAGGATTAGATAAAATATAAATAATAAGAAAAATTTAAAAAAAATTTATTATTGCAGCACTCCCCAACCTTTTTGGCACCAGGGACCAGTTTCACAGAAGATAATTTTTCCAAGGACTGGGGGAAGCGGGTTGGTTTGGGGATGATTCGAGTGCATGACATTTACTGTGCAGCCAAACCTCTCTGCTAATGATCATCTGTATTTGCAGCCGCTCCCCAGTGCTAGCATCACCGCCTCAGCTCCACCTCAGATCATCAGGCATTAGATTCTCATAAGGAGTGCAGCCTAGACCCCTCGCATGCACAGCTTACAGTAGGGTTCATGCTCCTATGAGAATCTAATGCCGCCGCTGATCTGACAGGAGGTGGAGCTCATGTGGCGATGCCAGTGATGGGGAGCAGCTGTAAATACAGGTGAAGATTCCCTGGCTTGCCACTCATCTCCTGCAGTGTGTCCTGGTTCCTACTAGTACTGGTCCATGGCCTGGGGGTTGGGGACCACAGTATTTACTGAGCCATGCAGTTAGGAGATTCCACCCTCCCTTCATGGGCCGGGATGCATCCCTCCTTGCCTTACGTCGCACATACTTCACTCACTGTCAGAAGTACAACCCCCTTTGTCATCTGCACTCTCAGCCCTACTCAGTTTCCTGCCCTAGTCCAGCTTATCCCCCAGCCCCACCCTCACGAAGCCTCTTCTGGGCTCCTTCACTGGACCTCAGGGTCTTTCAGCAGCCAATACCCCTGTTCCCTCTGTCCTCTCTCATCACCTTTTTGCTCCAACCGAAACTTGGCTCCTATAAGGACACTGCTTCCCCCCAGCCCTCCCACGGGGACGCTGACTTTCCTGCCATATCCCTCCTGCCACGAGAGGCCTGGAGGTGTGTAAGGTGCCGGTGCTGTCCCAGTGCTGCATGCAGATCATTTCACCACCTCCCTCCCTCAAAATTGCCAGCGCCTCTGATGTGACCGTGAGTACCAGCTGCCACTCATCCTTGCCACAGTCCCCTGCCAAGCCTCATCGTCGCAGTTCTCGTTATCTGGGTCACAGTCTTGCTCTCCCACCCTTCTGCCGAGAGTCACCCCCCATGACCCAGCATCCACACAGAGTCTCCATTGCACCTGCCTTTCATTTCGTTGGCCTCCGACTCCAATGCCCTTTTCCTCCGCCATTCTGCTGCTACCTACTTCTATACTGTGTTCTCGATGGGGCAGAAGGAAAGCTGCAGAAGTAATTGCTCTGCCCTCGAAAGCTCAAGCTGAAGCATGCCATTCTCTGACCACCACGTGTGGCCTTTCCAGCCCACCTGGCAACACAGCCATGCAGAATTCTTCAGACCCACCAGGATTTCCAACCATGCACCCTGCTGCTTTCTCAGTGTCTGTCATCCTTGATCCCGATTCCCTCCCATTACCACCTTGCAAAACCCTGACTCTGCTTATAAACGCAGTACTCCACACCTGCGCCTGAGCATTTCAGCTGAGATGAAGAAAAATCAAACCATTCTCTGACCAATCCCACATTAAATTTATGAACGTAGAATGCAAGTAGGCCCTCCACATTTTCCTAGACACTTTCCCATCTCCCTGACTCCTATTTCCTCTCTCTCCTCAAATTTCAAATATCCTCTCTGCCCCTGTCACATTGCTTCTCATTTCACTGAGAAATCAGAAGCAATCATGAGAGAATGAACTCGCCTCATCACCAACAGATCCACCAGCCCACCTGCATTTGCAGCCTTGCATTCAATGACCTGTGGCAGTGGACAAGCTGTCCCTGCTGCTCTAAATCCAGCCTCTTTCCTCTGCCCTTAGGACTTTCTTCTTTAAATATTCCCAACCTCCAGCATCGTCAAGTTTTCCCTTATACATTCTTAACAGCATGTGAGCATATTGTCATATCTGCCATATTAAAAAAGAAAAAGTAACATGGTCCCACATGGGCCTTCCAGCTATACCATAATTTTCGTGCACACTCCGTGATGGTGAAATTCCCCCAAAGTTGTCTATACTTGGTTTCTTTACTTCTTCATCCCCCATTCTCTCTCTACAAAAGGTTTTATTATGAAATATAATATACATAAAATTTAGAGAAAAATATTAAAACAAATACTTGTATTTGCATTATCTAGCTAAGAAACAGAACATATATATACATATACATGTATATATGTATACATGTGTGTACATACACACATATAAACATATATATACATTTGTATTAAAACTTTACAAAAATGAAACTTTACCATATATTTTTCTGTGTCCTGTTTCTTTCTTTTACTCAGCATTATGTTCGAGATTTACTCGTGGTGAAGGGATAGCAGTAGTTCATTTTTACTGCTATAGAATATTTCATTAGAAGACTACACAACTTTCTGGTCCATTCTACAGTTGATGGACATTTGAGTTGTTTCCTTCCTGATTTTAACAATGTTGCTATTAGTACTCTTATACATGCATCTTGGAATACACAGGCAAGCATTCCTCTAGGGTGTATACCCGAAAGCGCAATTGCTGAGTTAAAGAGCATGCATATAATGCCAAACTCTGTCCCAGGTAGAGACAGCCATGTGTAAACATGCCTGTAGTCCAACAACCTCAGCATCTCTTGGTGCTGACAAACTGTTCAGTCCTGGCTAGTCAGGTGAAGTGTAGTGGCATTGCATTGTGGTAAATATTTTGCAATACTCTGAGCTTTAATAAGGTGGCTCATCTTTTTGTCTTCGGTGAGTCATGTTTCCTTTTCTGTGCCTATTCATGTCTGTTGCCCATTTTTCTATTGGACTTTATCTTTTACTTTTTGGTATTTAGGAGTTACTTAAATATTCAATGTCTCCTCCTTTGCTGTTGTGTGTATTGCGAATATAGTCTACCATTTTGCGGCCTGTCTTTCCACACCATTTATGGTGTATTTTGATGAACAGGCCTTAATTTCAGTGTGGCCAAATGTGTCCAACTTTTCCCTTACATTGTCCTTTAACTTGTTAAATAAATCCTTTTTTTTTTAAATTTTTTTGCCCTGAGATCCTAATGATACTCTCCTATATTCTCTTCTAAGAGTTTTAAAATTTTATCTTTTACATGAAGTATTTCCTTGTTTATAACTGCATGAATATGAAGAAGTCCTAATTAGTGTAGCTTTGTAATAAATCTTGATATCTGACAGGTTAAGTCTCCACCTGCATCATTTTCATCAAGAATGTCTTGACAATTCTTGGCCTTTATCATTTTACATAAATTTTAATCCTCAGTTTGTAATTTTAATCCTCAGAAGAAAATGTCTGTTGAGATTTTGATTATATTTCAGTAACTGTAGATCAATTTCAGAGTAGAATTGTAGAATCAAATTGTGATCAATTTGAATAGAATTGTCATCTTTATAGTATCGAGTATTCCTGTCCAAGAACATGTTCCCTCTTCACTTATTTGCATCCTGAGTGTCTGTCAGTGAAATTTTATAATCATTGCCTGTAAAATAATTTGCATGTTTTTGTTAAGATTTATTCCTCAGGATTTTATTTTTTGGTGTCTAGCATAAGTGATATTTTAAAATCGTATTTTCTGTGGAAATGGAATTGATTTTTGTATATCGATATTGCATCAAGCAATCATGCTAAATTAATTTATTATTTCTAATAATTCATCTTTATACTCTTGCATTTTCTATGTACGTAGTCATCATCTACAGATTTATGATAGTTCAATTTCTTCCTTCTAAGTCTTTATGCATTTTGTCTCTATTTCTTACCTTACCATACTAACTAGGACTTCCAGTAGAATGTTGAATAACAGTGTTGATAACAGACATTCTTGTCTTGTCTCTGATCTTAAAGGGGTAGAGGGGATGCTTTCAACAATTCACTGCTAAGGGTAATATTTGCCATAAGTTTTTTATGAATTATATTTATCTGATTTTAAAAATTGCCTTCTATTCTTAATGTGTTAAGAGGGTTTAGCATGGAATTGATGTAAAATTTTATCAGGTGCTTTCTCTAAGTCCATTAAGATAGTTCTGTTTTTTCCTTCAAAATGTTTAAGTGGTAAATATATTATTTGATTTCTAATGTTGACCCAGCCTAGCATTACTGAGATATATCCAACACAAAATATTATCTTTTCCAATGTATCTCCTGATTGATTTTGTTTGCAAATTGTTTTTTTATTTTGTTTTTTCTTGGCATTGCTGCACCTATGTTTGTGATAAGAGATTGGCCTTCAATTTTCCTTTTTATACTGTCTGTATCTGATTTTGGTCTTGTGATTTTGTTAGCTTCATAAAACAAACAGTAATCCTTCTTGTTTATTCTCTGGAAGAGTTGGTGTAATATTGGAATTCTCTGATCCTTGAAAGTTTGATTTAAATTTCCTGTTGAGCCATCTGGGCTTGGGATTTTCTTTGTAAGAAGATTATAACCTATAATTTCTTTAATGATTATAGGGATATTAAAATTTACTATTTCTCAATGTCACTTTTAGTAAGTCATATTTTCTAAGATTGTATCCATCTTATGTAAATCTTTAAATTATTGCCATAAAATTTATAATGTCCTCTCACTGTTTAGTCTCTGCAAAGGCTATAGTCATGTCCCTCTTTTCATTTTTATTCATTTGTATTAATGCTTTCTGGCTTCCTTTCGTGAATAGTTTTTCCAGATAGTTATCAAAAACTCACTTATAAATTCATTCATCTTATTTATTATAGTTTTTATTTCAATAATTTATATTTTATGTTTATTATTTCCTTTTACTACTGCCTTTGGATTTATTTTCCATTTTTTGGATAACTTAAGATAAATGCTTTGCTTATTAATTTTAACTCTTCTGTCTCTTTGAATGTTAACATTTTAAGTTATAAATTTCCTAAGTAAAACTTTACCTCCATCTCACAAGTTTCAGCTTATAATATTTTTTGTTGCAGTTTAATTCTAAATATTTTTAATATCCACTATAATGGGTTTAGATTTTTTTTTAAATTTCTAAATATGGGGTTTTTCTAGTTATATTATTGTTATTAATTTCCAATTTAATTGTACTGTGGTCAGAAATGTGATGTATGTAATAACAAACTTCTGAAACTTGTTGAAGTTTGTTTTATTCAGTATATATAGTCAGTTTTTATAAATATTCTGGGCACATTTGAAAAGAATGTGTATTCTATAACTACTGGGTGTAATTTTCTATGCATGCCTATTTAAACAAACGTGTTAATTCTATGCAAATCTACTGTATCCTCACTGTCTTTTTAAAATCTGCTTAATTTATCTATTACTGAGATAATTGTGTTAAAAAAATCTTCCACTTTGATGGTGTATTGTCAATTTCTTCTTGTAATTCTGTAAATTTTTCTTTCCTATATTTTAAGATTATGTTATATGGCCATACAGAGTTTGACTTTTCATATCTTCCTGGAAAATTGAACCTTTTAACCAAACATTAAAGATCTTCATCACTCACTATGTTTCTTGTAGTAAAGTCTGTTTTACCTTTTATTAATGTAGCTAAACCAATTTTTCTTTGTGTAATATTTGCCTCTTGTATATCTTTTTATCTTTTAGCTTTCAACATTAATGTGCCCTTATGTTAGGAGACACTTTTAAAATCTGCATAGACGTGAATTTTTTATCCACTTTAACAATATGTATCTTTTAACTGGAGGGTTTTGCTTATTAACATTTATTGTGCTATATTTGAATTTAATACTACCATTTTATTAAGTATTTTTTATTTGTTATTCTTTTCCTTTTCCCTCCTTTCTTACCTACTTTTAGGCAGAATTTTTTTTCTTACTTTTTCTGTTTTTCCTTTTCCTTATTCCATTTTTTCCCTCTGCTAGTTTGAATGTTATACTAGCAGTTCTATTGTTCTGATGGTTACCACTACTATTTTAATAAGCATCCTTAAAATGAATAGATTCGTCAGTATTTTTACTCTCTTCACGACCAATACAAAGGCTTTAGTTCAATAGTTCAATCTCCATTGCTCAACCATCTAATTATATTCTATCATTCCTAGTAATGTAGATTGTTTTCGATTATTAATAGTTATTTAAACCCCACAAATTATACTTCGTTTTTAATATTTATACACCCAACGTTCATCTAAATTTACTAACATATTTACCAGTATCTTTCTATATTACAGACCCGCTACAGGGGTACATCCATTAGAAGTTCCTTTAGTAAGGGTCCATTGATGAAACTCCCTTATTCATTCTTTTCATGAAATATATTTATTTTGCTCTGTTTTTGAAAAACATAGTTTTATGGAAGAAATAATTCTGGGATAACATAAATGCTATTAGATGATTGAAAACATTCTTCTACTGTGTTCCGGCTTCCATCTTTGCTGCTGAGTCGGCAGACATCAGTTTAGTTGTTCTATTATTTTTTTTTATTATTGTAGAAATCTGTCTTTGCTCTGAAACTATAATAATTTAATATTTTTTCCCTTTGGTAATCTGAAGTTTTATATTGAAGTGTTGATGTGAAGGTTTCTTTGTATGCACTCTGTCTGAGATTTGTTGGGCTTTCGTGATCTTACATTTAGTGTCTTTCAGCAACTCAAGAAAATTCTCAGCCAGACTTTCCTTAAAAAAAAAATATGTATATATATATATGTAAATATATACATATATATGTAAATATATACATATATGTAAATATATACATATATATATATGCCTATTCTTGCTATTATCTCCTTCTGGATCTCTTATTACACTTATTCAAGATCTTTCAGTATCTCATGTCATTTAATAACTTGCATATTTTTCATCTTTTTGTCTTTTCTGCCCTGCGGTTTAAGATAACTTCTCCACATTCATCATACAGCAGTCCGATTCCCTTTCAGCTTTGCCCAAATCTCCAGTTTAACAAACTCATTGATGTTTAAATTTTAATTATATTTTCTATTTTTAGATCTTCTACTTGGTTATTTTCCAATTTCGCTTGCTCGTTTTTATACTCTTGTTCTTTTCTCAAATTTTAAGAGTTTGTTTTTTCAAGTTTCAGAGTTCATCTATTAGAGGGTGATCTTAACACGAACTTTTGGTTTGTCAAGTTAAAAATGATTTGTTTCTTCATGCCATATGTTAAAGGTGACATAAAAGCCCACAGAAAATTATTAGCTCCTTTCTCCTGGTGTTCCCATCAACGTAACACAGTATGGTCATTTTTGCATTGCTAGAACATATATTAGATGCTTTTTCTATGCTTCTCTTCACAAATTAATGCTACCACAGGCCATAATTCTACTGTTATCCACTTCAATAAATTTTGTCACTTCTCTGAATCCATCATTCCATACAAATACATTAACACAGACTTGGGGAGCGTGTTTGGAGAACCTCTGAAATTGCCATTCTTGCCTCTCTGTAGCAATGCTGGATTTATGCCTAAACAGAAAGGGCAAGCAGGGCTGTGGACAGGGACAGTGATCTCCTGGGACTGTAAGAACTTATCTGGGCTTCCAAAGGCTGATTCCTAAAGAAAGCATTTCTCTTTATAAACTGATATATCCTGTTCAAAAGGAAGAAGTTTTTCTTAGTCAATCTTGAACTAATGTCCAAGAAACTACAGAGAAGCCACTTCCTACTACTGTGTGGGACAGAAACAATGAATGAAGCAAGGCACCTAAGCAAGAACTCTTTTTGTCTTGTAAACACGTTAAATATTGCAATTTTACATTCTTCAATTGAATTCCACTATCTGACACTTTTACAGATTGAATTTCACTGTTTATGCTGACTCCCACTCATGGTGACTTTTTTCCTTGTGTATTTTGTGATTTTTTTTAAATTATAAAATCATATTACTTAGAATTTTACCCATAGGGAATCCTTTGCAGACTGGATTCTAGTTGCATTCCCACAGAAAGGATTTGTGTCTGTTTCTGCCAGTCTTCTAGGGATTCTACCAACCCTGGACCAGTTGGACTACACCCTACAGGAGTCCCCCAGTGCCACGGTCAAGACAGGCCAGTTTTCATACTATCCTTTTCCACACAGCATATTTATTTTTTGCTTACTCTCATGGTCCCAACTTTAGGTGAAGCCTCATCACTTTTTGTGGACCCTAGACTTAATCACCTGTCCTTCATATCCCATAAAACAATCAAAATAGAAGCTCGGAGTCTCCAAGGTTCAGTAGAAACTATCATGTGGAAGTCAGCTTTGGATCTTGCTTACCTCCCAGGGTTCTTGCTTTCACTACATTTTTTTTTTTGCAGCCACCAATATTTTCTTTTTCTTTCTTTTTCTTTTTTATTTCAGCATATTATGGGGGTACAAATGTTTAGGTTATGTATATTGCCCTGCCCCAACCCGAGTCAGAGTTTCAAGCATGTCCATCCTCCAGACAGTGCTCATCACACTCATTATGAGTGTATATACCCATCCCCTCCTCCACCCTCCCATCTGCCTGACACCTGATGAATGTTATTTTTGTATGTGCACTTGGGTGTTGATCTGTTAATACCAATTTGTTGGTGAGTACATGTGGTGCTTATTTTTTCATTCTTGGGATACTTCACTTAGTAGAATGGGTTCCAGCTCTACTCAGGATAATACAAAAGGGGCTAGATCACCATTGTTTTTTGTGGCTGAGTAGAATTCTATGTAATATATATATTACATTTTATTAATCCACTCATGTATTGATGGGTACTTGGGTTGTTTCCACATCTTTGCAGTTGTGAATTGTGCTGCTATAAACATTCGAGTGCAGGTGTCTTTTTTATAGAATGTCTTTTGTTCTTTTGGATAGATGCCCAGTAGTGGGATTGCTGGATCAAAGGGTAGATCCACTTGTATCTCTTTAAGGTATCTTCATATTGCTTTCCACAGAGGTTGCACTAGTTTGCAGTCCCACCAGCAGTGTAGGAGTGTTACTATGTCTCTGCATCCACACCAACATTTATTGTTTGGGGACTTTTTGCTAAAGGCCATTCTCACTGGTGATAAGTGGTATCTCATTGTGGTTTTGATTTGCATTTCACTGATGATTAGAGATGCTGAGCATTTTTTCATATGTTTCTTGGCCATTAGTCTATCTACATTTTTAGGCTCCAGAGATGTCTTCATTTCATGCCACCTTAATGATATGCTTTTAAATAATTTTAAAATATTTGCTTAAGTATTTCAGTTGTTTTATCAGAGGGGTTATTCATATTGTCATGTATACCATAGAGCTGAAATAGAAGTCCACCATTTGCTAACTTTCTTTCCACTAGGATTTTACTATACCACTCCACTGAAACCATTCTTGTCAAGCACACCAGTGATTTTCCTATGGTTGAATCCAATGGTAGTTATCAGTTTTCATTTTAATTCTACTTCTCAGCAGTGCTGAGCACAGCTAATCCTCCCTCCTTCCCAAAGAGTTTCTTCTTGTGACCTTCAGGATTCTTCACTTTTCTTGTGTGCCTTCTATCTCACTGGCTGTGCCTTCTTGGTTTCTTTTGCTGGACTCATCATCTCTTCTAGTCCTCAAAATACTAGAATTCCTAAAGCCTCAATCCTAGACTTCTTCTCTATCTGCATGCACGTTCCAGGTGACATTTAGCCCAATGCTTTAAAAACATCTGTGTACTGATGACTACCAAATTTCTATTTTAAGTCCCATCTCTCAGAAACTCTAGGTTTAGATTCAACTGCCTAATGAATATGTCCCTTAGGCATCTACTGTCTGTGAGGCATCACAAACCTAAAATGTTTAAGACCTATTCTCCCTTTCCCTACCAGGAAAACGAACCCTCCCCATTCTTCCTTACATCATTCAATGACATCACCACTCACTCTCTCACCAGGATTAATTATTGTTGTCTCTCATTCCTTTACACTGCTCACCCAGTTCATCAGTGGGTCCTATTGGCTCTACATGCAAAAGCATCTTGACTCTGACCACTCCTCACGTCCACCAGCCAAGTTAAAGCCAACATCCTTGGTCACCTGGACAACAAATAATAGTCCTGAGCTGCCCTCCCACCCTGCATTCTTGTTTCCACACCACCAATGCCACCATCACCAGCAACACTACTCCCAGCTAAAATCTGCTCTCCGCCAGCCCCGGAGATTTTGGGCAATCTGAGTCAGATGATGCATTCTGCTACTCAGAATTCTCATGCTTAGAATGAAATCTGGACTTCTTACGATGGCCAAAAAGGCCCCTTGTTAGTCCTCTGACCTCTTTTCCTGCCACACTTTCCCCTGTTTTCCTTATGCTCAGCCACCCTGACTTTTTCCCTTTTCCTCAAACAAACCAAACTTTATCCAACCCCAGGGCCTTTGCTTGTGCTGTCCCTCTAACAGGATGCTCTTCTCCCATTTCTTTCTGTGGCTCATCCCTTTACGTTATTTCTCTTCTGCACTATCACCTGCATAGGAAGGACTTTGCTGACCCCTCCATAGAGAATAGTCCTAATTTTAATCTCTATCCCTTTATCCTGATTTAGTTTTTCATCAGCACTCATTACTACATGCAATTACACAATTTATTTCATTGATTTGTTTTCTGTCTATTTTTTTCTTCTCGAATATCAGCTTTAAAAGTGCAAAGTCTTTGTTTATCTTATTTATCATTCTATCCTCAGAACCTAGAAGCATGCTAGGGCTCAAATTGAACGCTCACTAAAGATTTGGTGAATTCAAGAATGAATCTCATTTAACTTTCCCAATAACCAGTGAAACAGAAATGGCATTTCCAATCTTATAGGTGAGGAAACTGAGGCTCAGAGACATTAAAGGATTTGGCTATGGTCACATAATCTAATAAGTGTACAAAATCAAATTCAAGCATGTGTGTGATTTTACAGGCCATAGCATTTTTTAAATTTGTAAATTTTTGTTTTATTTTGTAACTTTTCACCTTGAAATAATTTCAGACTTGACAGAAAGGGTTGCAAAAATAGTACAAAGAATTCCTTTTTACCCTTCCCCCAGCTTTCCCCAGTGTATAGTGGTAGCACAGCTATCAAAAACTAGGAAGTTAATATTGATGGAGAACCAGTAACTAATCTACAGGCCTAATTCACATTCACCAGTTTGCCCACTACTATCCCTTTTCTGGTCCAGCCTCCTCTCCAGGTTACAGCTAGATGCCATGTCTCTGTGGGACAGAGCTCAGTCTTTGTCTTTCATGGTAACCTTGATGCTTGTGCAGAAAGGCAACATTTTTACTATAGTGTATGCAGAGTGCTTAGCAAAGTGCTGGGTACATGGTGAGCTTTTCACAATAATAGCTATTATTTTTAGGGACATAAATGAATTTTCCTTCTGGGGAGTGGGAGAAGAATGACTCCTCATGTTCCCTTTGTGTTCATTAGCTTGGCCGACCTCGAGGAGTTTATAAAGAACAGTGAGAACGGCTTGCTCAAGAAAGTCGAAAAAGGAGATTTCAAAGGATTGGTTGAGATTATGGGACACCTTATGGCTGTTAAAGAACGGCAGAGCAGCACTGATGAGATGTTCGAGCCTTTGAAGCAAACGATTGAATTGCTGAAGACCTATGAACAAGAATGGCCAGATACAGTGTTTAAGCAGCTGGAGGTCAGTGCGTGGACGCATTCCTTACAAAAAGAAACAGAGGAAACGTTTAAGGATCTCAGAACGGGATGAGAAGGGGTTCAGCGAATGAAAAACAGGGTTTAGTGTAGACTCAGGGTCCATCTCTTGTAACTATAACGTGTGGCATATGCATAATGTCTAGCACCTTCTAGAAACTACGGGAGAATGTAACGCTGGAGATACATGGGAGAAGTAATATGGATGAAGAATTTTTTTTCCAGAATTCAAGATGAGCCCATTTTTGGATTCAGAGAAGAAAAGCAGACCTGAAAGATGTTGAGTTGGTCTAAGAGGAAATGTGGGGCGTAAAAGGAAATAACCAAGCACTCCCAAAGAACAAAGAAAAGGGCAAGGGTTACTGTGGACATAGTAGAAACAGTAGAAACTGAAGATGGGAGAGACGCCTTGCCTTCCAAAGTAGCCTAGAAGCGTCTTGTGTCTCCAGGTTTATAAAGGGATTGTATGTGGCAAAATCACTAGGATTCTACTGAACCTCTAGCATTCTAAGTTGTCACAGAGTCAGGGCAGTCAGAGCCACAGCGGTTTGTGTGGTGTCGGCAGTAGGTGACGGCTGAGAGTGCGGGCTCCCGAGGACGTAGGTCAAGCAGGAGGGTGGGGGTGGGGAGGATTGTAGAGCACGGGCAGGTGACACCAGCACATCTAAGTGCCACCGTGCAGCATCGATGACTGCCTCTGGGTTCTGTGCAGCTTCAGGGCCATGTTGAAGGAGGGAGCACCATGGAGGTCTGACCACATCGAGCTCTCCTTTGCAGGAACTGCCCGAGAAATGGAACAACATGAAAAAGACAGCCATTGCTGTGAGGCAGCAGGTGGCCCCGCTGCAGGCAAACGAGGTGACTGTCCTACGCCAGAGGTGCACAGCCTTCGAGGCCGAACAGCAGCAATTCTGGGAGCGGTTCCGCAAAGAAGCCCCCTTCAGGTATGGGCTGACGTTGCCACTGCCGCCTCTTTTCATTTCGACTTTGCAATCTTTCTGTTGTGCACAAGTATTCCTCCCGCAGATGAAGAGGTGTTTGCAACCTCCTCTCCCATTGAGGTTCTCTGGCTGGAGGGAGCATGGTGCTGACGTGGGCAACGTCCCTTCATGACCCGTGTGAAATAACCAAAGATTATAGAAACCCTTTGCCTTTAAAAAACTCTAGATGCTTCTTGTGTCTCCCTCCAAGTTTACAAAGGGATTTTATGCGGTAAAATCACTAGGATTATACTAAGCCTTTAGCATTCTAAGTTCTTACAGATTTCTTTTGGTTTTAAAAAGCAACTGCTAGAGTTTTAAAATAATTTGGGAAGGCATTTGGGTAGGCTAAAGGAAGGAGTTAGGTGAGGGTTTACTTGGGGCGGGTGTTTCTCTCCACTTGGCTATGCTCAGACACCCCCTGCAGGTCTTCACGTAAACAAAGCAACTCTAAGACAGGCAGCACCGTTCACAGGTGCCCACCATGTGCACCCCCAGGGTTCCATTCTCAGAGTTTCCTCCCGTGGTGGAGAGGTCTGCCCCGGTCTGCTTCTGTCTCACCGCTCAGCATCGGGGCCCCCCGCCAGGAGGGCCAGCTAGCCCTGTGTCTGCCAATGTGCCAGCCAGATTGGGCGACCCCCACACTTGCTCCAGCCCTGGGATTTGTTTTCTGTTTCCCTGGGCCGGGTTTCCTGCTGGGTGTCCTCTGTGGTGTTAGGTAAATAGACTTAGAAATCCCCAACCTGGAAAATGCCCTAGGTAAGAACTGAGAAATCTTTCCATTTTCAAAGGCTATTTACCCACAGAAATATTAAAGCAACAAACCAAACCAAAAAAAAAAAAAAAAAACACCACTTTATTGGAAAGAAATATAATACAGTGAATAAGCACATGGACCTGCATGCAGGCTGCCTGGGGTCTAATGTCAGGTCTGCTACTTCCTGCCTGTGTCACGGCAAGTTACTTAATACCTTTGTGATTCAGTTTCCTCATCTGTAAAATGCAGATAGTAATAATAGCACCTATGCATAGGGTTGTTGTTAGGATTAGAGAGAGAAAGTGTCAAAAACACTTTTGAAAGTGTTTAGCATTGTCCCTGGCACTACAGTGACCAATAATCTTGGTTGACCCAGACTGTTCTGGTTTTAGTATTGAAAGTCTCTCTTCTGGGCAAACTTGGATGGTTGTTCATCTGACCCGGCACACGGTAGGGGGCTATTTTTATCATTCATTCATCAAACGTATATTAAGCAGCTACTATCTCCCAAGCATTATTCTCGGGGCTAGAGAGAACCAGATGAGTATGTTAAGAGGCAGTGAAAGACAGGTATATAAGCTAGAAATAAGATATAAATACATAAAACAGATAACTCTGAAACGGTCAGCCACCAGTTGGGCTGCATGTTCGGTGGGTGCTTTTAAATGCCCAATGTCCAGAGTGTCCTGCAGACCAACTAAATTAGACCCTCTGAGGGTGAGACCCGTGTGTCAATAATTTGTAAGCTCCCCAAGTGATTCCAGTGTGCAGCCAAGTTTAAGAACTGCTACCCTAAAGGGAAGCAGTGGGTTTCCTTTTAACCACTTGAGTCCCAGCGTCGACTATAGTCGATAGCCACAGATGAACGCGCACAGCGATTTTAGCCGACAGCCGTGGTATGACTTTTCTAACTTTTCATTTATCAAAATAAAATTGTGAACATTTAAAAAATCACATAATGAAAACATATATGTATTTGTTACCTATTCTGATTTACATTACAAGTAAAGCTGCCTGTAAAGTTAAACAAGCTTTCAGTGCTTTAAAGCTTTCCTCATCACACAAGAGCAAAACGGATTTGTCGTCAATGCACAGCACAAACTATCGTGCGGACTATGAGTGCCGGCTGTGGGCAAGGTTTTGCGCCAGTGAACACCGTACCAAAGTGTTTAAGCAATCGTGCCGGGGCTTGTAACTCCAAATGGGTCTGTATCCCTTTAGAATAATTACCTTAGGAGCCATGCTCTTGTTCCAAAGCACCATTTGTTGCTCAAAACATTTGTGGAACTCCTTTGGGGACTATTCTTTCAGAGTCTGAGGCTCATTATTCTTTTGACTTTCCTTTGGGAGTGCAATTGAATTTTCGAAATCGAACACCAATCAAGCACAGCCAAAGTTGGTGACAGAGAGAATTTCTCCAATGAGGTAATACTACTTAATGTTAACCACACCAAAGGTCATGAAAATAATGACATTAATATCTTTGCATCAACTGTCTCTTAAGACAATTTTAAAAAAAGAATTCAAAGGTTTTTGGAGAAATATCTTCCGAAGGAGACTTCTGAGACTGCTTGAAAGGGAAACACATGGTGTGCTTTTGTATGTCTGTTAGAAATCTGGTATCCCTCCTTCATAGTTGTATCATGTGTATGTTGATAAGCTGGGTTTTTTTTTAATTTCTTTTTATTTGATATCTGGGCTCATTTTTCTTTCTCAGCACTTGAGTCTGCTAGCTGTGAGGATATTGCCACTCTTAGCTGGGTTTTTCAAATTCCCATGTGTTGATTTGACATGCAGATGAATCTTTGGAAGAGAAAGCTTTGAAAAGAACTGCTCACAGCAGTGTGGGGAACCAAACACTACTGCAATTTTGATGTATTTCTCTTCTTGTCAAGAAAAACATCAGGACTAGAACAGAACTGTGGATTTATTGCTAAAAGGGAGTCTTACTTAGTGGGCGTCAACTCATGTGTTTTGTTTGGTTTCTTAGTGTGATTTGTAAGAGTGTTAAAAATTTTTAGGTACCATGTGTGGCAAATGAGTTTAATTCTGGTTTCTTCATTTTTAGATCATTTATAACTTTCTAAGTTGCAGACCTTGGTATATTCCTCTGTGAACGCAAGCTTCTGTTCCTGGTTAGATTATACAGATTAAGCTCAGTTTATAAGGTTCTTGTCTTTGAGGAGAAAAAAGAAAACAAGTGTCTCGTTAGGGCCTTGCAATTGGACACTGCCAGGGTGCTTGGGTTGAGGTTTTTCTTCGAGTCCAAGTCAAATTTTTCTTCCTCCTTTAGTTCTTAACTCTAAGCTATCTCAGCATATTTCTAGCTGAGCTCTCATGCTTCACAGTAATTGGCTAAATCATCATACTCAGATTCAAGGACTTTGTGCGACTCTTAAAATCGGTGCCTAATTCTCTCCCTTGAATGAAAGGAATGTTCTACACTCGGGCAGCATTCTGTTGATTGGTCTTCCTGACCTTGAGCAAAGTCTTCTTGACCTTCAGAAATGGTGCCACGATGTATAATCTTCTTACTACATCAAGACCAAGGTAACCTGGGGTTGCTTAGCCAAAATAACCTACCCACGTGAGCCCCAGCTCAGTGGAGACCATTAGGTTTTCAGTGGGCAACCAGATTCTATGAGAGAATCTCTACATTTTGCTAACTCCACTATTGAGATCACAACCCCATCTGCTCTATAGAAGCTTAAATCATGTGAATGAGTTGAATTAACTCTAAGAATAGAGTCAACCTAAACAAATGGCATGTCTTAGGATATGGATACTTTCTTGGGAGGTTGAATGACTAATGCTCCTCTTTTCTAGAGCTATTGAAGAGACAACAGACACTGTGCAGGCAGAACAAAAGCTCTTCTTTCCCCATGTCTGCTGCACTGGGCTATGTGGAAAGCCTGCAGAATTTTATGCTAGGATTTCAAGATGACCTCCCTTTCCTGACCTCAAGGACTTATGGCCTCAGGGACAATTTCAAAAATGAGTACTAAGACATGGACACTGAGTGCTATCTTTAACCCTCACTAGGGGGTGGCTCACACCCCCGTAGAACATGGTGCTCGTAACAGCAAGCAAGAGCCATTGGCAAGTAGGAGCTGTTCAGAGGGGAAGGGAGGGGAAAGCAAGGGTACTCTGGACAAGGAAACAGCACATACAAAGACACAGAATGACACAAATGTAAGAAACAGCTGGGTAACTGCATGTGTGTCTGCCACTCGCCATGAGATGTTCCATTTCTGTCCTCGTCCACAGCTCCTCACAGGGGAAAGAGGTCCTTGTCTGTAGAGACAGAGGACCCCTCTTCAAGTCTGAGATCCCCAACCTCATGCTCTGTTCTGAGATACCTGGGAGTGGAAGAACAGGGAAGACGTGCAGGTGATACTCAGTCTCATTCTCCAACCACAGGACCCGAGCCAAACACCATGTAAATGGAACAACTGGGAATCAAACATAATGAGCATCAAAGTTAATCTGACACTAATTTAATGGTATCCATAACTGTTATTGTGTTGCATGGTAATTAGGCTTAAGTGGTAAGCAGTTCAGGTAAATGCCTTTAATTAGGATTACTTTCCAGCTGTCAAATCAAATACTTCTAAGGTCAGCAGAGAGAAGGGGCAGTTCAAGAAAAGGAGTTTGCATGTTATTTTCTTTCTTTTCCCCTCCTTTCCGTACCCCACCAACCAACATAAACACACACACATACACACACACACACACACACTCGTGTGCACACAGATAGAAGTACATGCACATACACCAGCTAGGAGGAAGCAGCCAATTCTCCAGTTACTCCTTTCCTCTCAACTTCCCCTTGAGGAGGACCCATGGTGCCCTGTTGTGATTTTAGAAGAACACACTATTCTCCCTTAAGCCACGGCATCCCCAGTATTTAGTCCTCCAAGCACACAGAGACAAGGAAACCTGGGCTCAGGGATGGGAGGGGGTAGATAAAGTGGGGTGGGAGGAAGAAAATGAGAGTCTCCGTGATCACCAGGGTTACGGATGCCCCCAACCAAAGAAATCCCAACTGACCATGTGGGTTTCCTTGCACGTAGGGTTCTTATTTTGGAGCTCAGGCTATGCCCAAAATGCATGCCTTGAAGGGTGGCAGAGTAAAGCCTGTCAACACGAACGAGGTTCAGGAGCAGTCTCCATGTGATATGAGCCACAAGCACTGGAGGGAAGAGGGTTGAAGAAACATGAACAAAAGAGCTAGATACAGTGCTGAGAGGAGTAAAGTGCAGAGCTAGAGGCTGTCCCAGGGTGCAGGAGGGATCATTCCAGAGAAGGATGGAAATTAGCAGAAAAGGGAGGTTGGGTGACAACTTGGAGGAGGGACTCACGAAGGTGAGAGTCCAGACCCGAGACACACAGTGGAGAGCTACTGCGGCTCTCTAGGGCCCAGTGCGGGCTTTGCATCCAGCCTCCAGGGTTACTAATAGCAGTTCTCTGACCTGGAGCACTGTTGCCTGAAGCTGATACAGGCACCAGCGTGAGCTTCACCATAGACAAGGATGCCTCCCTGGCACGTGGGAATCACCTGCGGAGTTTGCCTGGGTCCCACCCCAGTGATTCTGATTTAATCGATCTGGAAGTAGTCAGGCTTGGGGATCTTTTGAAGCTTTCAGAAGATCCTAATATGCAGCTGAAGCTGAGAGCCACTGCCCCAGAGGGAGCGATGCCAGAGAGAGCCAGGGTTAGACTTCTAAGTGGCAGCTCTGCCACTTTAAGACTGCCTGCCACTGGTATCCTGGCAGCGGCTTTGGCTTTCCAGCCTCTGCTGTAATATGACAATGCTCCTTTGTATCAAGTGGTCTTCCAGAAGCCAACAGCTAAATAAAGGGCAGAATCTAAAAGGTGCTTGGATAAGGGGGCATTCCCCTCGACACCTGGGTGCAGAAGATCCAAACATGCTGATCCTCTTGGACTGCCCTTCCTCCATGCCTGCCCCACCCCAGCCTATCCTGAATGTCTTTTCTTCCCAGGGTTAGAGGCTTTGGTGCAAGTCACTGCTCTTTCCTGGATTACTAAGAATTTAAAGATTTTGGCTGACTGTTACCTTAATGACTAGGAGACGAGCCCCTGCTTGCTGTAGTTACAAAGGGAACACATTGTGTTTTGCAGATTTGATAGCATCAACCCTCATCAAATGCTGGATGCCAGGCACATCGAGCTCCAGCAGATGGAATCCACCATGGCCTCCATCTCCGAGTCTGCCAGCCTGTTTGAAGTCAACGTTCCTGACTACAAGCAGCTGAGACAGTGCAGGAAGGAGGTGTGCCAGCTGAAGGAGCTCTGGGACACCATCGGAATGGTGACCTCCAGCATCCGCGCCTGGGAGACCACCACCTGGAGGGACATCAATGTGGAAGCCATGGAATTGGAGTGCAAGCGGTTTGCCCGGCTCATCCGGAACCTAGACAAGGAGGTCATGGCCTGGGACGCATTCACGGGCCTGGAAAGCACCGTGCTCAACACCCTGGTCTCCCTGCGGGCAGTCGCCGAGCTGCAGAATCCGGCCATCCGGGAGCGGCACTGGAGGCAGCTGATGAAGGCCACTGGCGTGAGCTTCACCATGAACAAGGACACCACCCTGGCACACCTCTTGCAGCTCCAGCTGCACCGCTTTGAGGACGAGGTCCGGGGCATCGTGGACAAAGCTGTGAAAGAGATGGGTATGGAAAAAACCTTAAAGGAGCTACAGACCACCTGGGCGGGCATGGAATTCCAGTACGAGCCCCACCAGCGGACCAGTGTTCCCCTGCTGAGGTCTGACGAGGACCTCATAGAAGTTCTGGAGGATAATCAAGTTCAACTCCAGAACCTGATGATGTCCAAGTATGTCGCTTTCTTCCTGGAGGAAGTGTCAGGCTGGCAGAAGAAGCTGTCCACAGCCGACGCCGTCATCTCCATCTGGTTTGAGGTGCAGCGCACGTGGACCCACCTGGAGAGCATATTCATTGGATCTGAAGATATCCGGGCTCAGCTACCCCAGGTACCCGTATTCTCTGACCCAGGTCCAGGGAAGATCACCCAGGTCCTGTGTTGTCTGAACTCTATCCTTTCTGCCTTCCTACTTTGGCTTTACTTAAGGGCACCTCCCACAGGTGCTGACCTTACCCACCGTCAAAAGTCAGGCAGAGGAAGAGAGGAGGCAGTGAACCACACACCAATCAGTTCGTCCTTAGATGGGTGCAAAACTTCATTTTTAGAAAAGAAAAGTGTGCACAAGAATATTAGCCACTGCAGTTTCCAATGAGCTCCTCATGGGTTGCTCCCTGGGTCATTAAAATGCAGTATCGACTGAAAGTGAGCCTTGTTCCCAGGCAAATTCCAGTCCTTCCCGGCAGCAAGCCATTCTGTAAACCTCTGGCCTGTGTCAGCGTGCTAAATACCAGTTGTCAGCTAAATACCGAGCAATGCTTTCCCTAAAATATGTGTTCTCATTAATACCTTCCCTGTGTTTGACCATCCCATCTAATTCATCCTAATTAATATGCTATTAACTTACCACTCTTTCAGTGGACTTTAATTGATTTTAAAAAATTTTTTTCCAGACTTTCCTCTGGAAATTAGTTTGATCCCAAAATGTCACGAGCTGTCCAGGCCACATTTAGAAATTAAAGCACATTCCACCAAAACGTAGTTTTCCAGCTAATCCCACAAAAGTATTTTAGCATAATAATGTAGATTGTATATTTGCAATGAAAAATAACAGAAAACAATTCTGTTGTTGAAGTTGTAATTAAGTCAGATCGAATGGGCCAAATTTTATCTCAAATGCCAGTGACTGAAGAGGGTCAGGCTTACTTGGGGCAAGGACATAGGTGGAGACTTTTGTAGCGACTTCAAAGGAGACGTTTGAGAGCTTTTAATTAGAAACATCAAAGAATCAGTAGCATTAACTTCTAAACAGTGCCACAGGTGTATGTACAAAATATGTAAATACGTTTATTTTCTTTGTATTAACAATATAACAGACACAATTGCAAAACATAATAAAATCAGTCATAAATCTTACATCCTAACTAGTAACTATGTTCATTCATTATGAACTTTTTCCGACTCGTGTTTGTGTGTATACATATTTTTACATAATTGCTGTCGGAGTAATTACAACTTTTATATCCAGCTTGCTTCGTCTGAACATTTATGCCAGATATTTCTGATACTTCCACAACCTTGATACTCTTTCATTTTTAAATTGAAGCAAAACATGTCATCGAGGAATCGTGAATTCCTTTACCCAGCCCTCTCGTTTTCAAATCTTCCTGGGAGAGGGGTGTGCATCAGGATGGGTGGGGACGGCAGTCCTGGGCTTGAGTCCTCCGCAGAGCTGCGGGACCTCGGGCGTGTTACTAAATCTCATTTGTGCACATGCTTGGTTTCCTCATAGGTAAATTGGGACTAATACTAGTATCTACTCCAGGCAGTTCATTAAAACAATGCATAAAGCATGTAGCATTACGATTATTATCATGTAGTAATAATACAGCAAACTCTTACCAGGTGCCAGGTATTAGGCTAAAGATCTTTGCACACGTTACTATTTTAATGACAATGTGTCGGGGTGGTGTTTGGGGGAAATGATGGTATCTAATTAATTTTGACATCATGGTAGTGCATTTGCTGAGGGGAAACTTACTTTGGTTATATAGACTTTTGCATGGGCCCAGAAAAAAACATTAGATCCACTATCTGCTTGACCTAGCAATCATGTGGTTTATTCCTGGGCTGGGGGTGGTCCATGAGATCCTTTCAGGGGGTCCTCAAAATCAGAAATCTCTTACTAATCATGTTAACATGTTATTTGCCTATGTTTTTGCTCTCATTCTTCCATGAGCATATGGTGAAGTTCTCCAGAGGCTGCCTATGTGGTATGAGATATCACGATAAGTTGGATGCAGAAGTAGATATGAGAGTATTGCTGTCTCCTCTTAAGTCAACCATTAAAGAGATCTGATGAAAAGAAAAGTGAAATGATGCCACCTTTTCTACTGTTATTTTTTATTTTGGAAAATATAATTATTTTTTATAACATGTTATTTATGTTAACATAATGGGCTTATTGTTACATTATTATTGGGCTTTTTAAATGAATTAACAAAATTTTTTTTAATTTCTACAAAAAAAAACCTCTTTAGTCTCTAATACAGAAAATATTGATAGATACAGTATTACCTATATAAACAAAAGCTCTTCAGACTCCTCGATAATTTTTTAAAATGTAAATAGGCTCTGAGAGGTAAATGTTTGAGAAATGCTGTTTCAAGCTAAGAGTATTTCCTTCTTTGAGCCTCATCTGAATTGGACAACCCAGGAACAGGTTTCTGCTTCCGCCTGGCTACCTGAGGGCAGCTTCTAGGAACTGAGGACAGTGGTAGTTCATGTTTCCCCTCATTTTTATTTGTAGGATTCGAAAAGGTTCGAAGGCATTGACGCCGACTTTAAAGAGCTAGCATATGATGCTCAGAAAATTCCAAATGTCCTGGAAGCCACCAACAAATCAGGTCTTTATGAAAAACTGGAGGATATTCAAAGCAGGTGATGGTCAGCTCGTTACGGCTCTCCTAACCAAGAAGGCAGTATTTCCTCCCCCATCTGCCTCTGAGATCTCTGCTGTATTTAATGCCCGAGTGAGTGAGTGAATATGTGTATCCGTGCACGTCCCTTGTTTCACCTGTGTGTTTGGGCAACATTTATTAGAAGTGTGTATGCTGATGTCCATGCATCAATGTGTGTGTTTGCAAATATCCGTAAGTGTCTCTTGTGCTAATTTCTGCATATATCCCATACCTTGCATATATTTGTGGTTAGGTAATATATGTGTACTATGGGGTCCAGGCATTCTTAATTTGGAATTCTGTGTTCTGTGCCCCCAGGTTGTGCTTGTGTGAGAAGGCCCTGGCAGAGTACCTGGATACCAAGAGGCTTGCCTTCCCTCGCTTTTACTTTCTCTCCTCTTCCGATTTGTTAGACATCCTTTCCAACAGCACAGCCCCGCAGCAGGTGAGCTAGGGGTGCTCCCAGAGGGGGAGTTTCAGCCTCTCCATTAAGCCTCCTCTCTCTGGCCTGTGTTGCCACCAGCGCTATCTCTCACGTCAGAGCTTTCTGTGTTCCCGCCATTACTGGGCCCCCTCCAGCCCAGCAGAGGCTACTCCCTAACTGGGAACTGGAGAAGTTTTGAGGACGGTGAAGGTGGGAGGGGTTAAGCCTTGACAGAGAATGCCTTTGGTCCAGGTCTGAAGAGAGACCCAGTGAATAGTGATCAAAAGCCATAGCTAAAATTGCATAGGGAGATGAGATTGGAGGTTGTATTAACTGCATATTGAGGTGGTTTAGTGGCACAAGCAAATATGAGAAGTCCAAAATTTGGGGTTCTAGCCATTTATTAGCCATATAGTCTCTGGCATATCACTTCTTGGCAGCAAACTTTCCTCATCTGTAAAAAATAGGAGAAGCCTACTGTGTTGTGAGGGTTATTGAGAATTAAAGTAGCTAACTGAAGCACTGTTGGTATTTGGAGCTATAGACATTGGTTCTCAGACTTGAGAGCCTATCAGAGTCACCTGGAAGATTTGTTAAAGTACAGATTCCTAGATCCCACTCCCAAAGATTCTGATGTGGTAGATCTGGGAGGGCGGGAGAATTTGCATTTCCAAGAATTTTCCAAGTGATGCTGCTGGTCTGGAGACCACAGTCTGAGAACCATTGTTGTCTGCCATGGAGTCTGAGTCTCAAAATACTTGGGTGGGTTCATTTCCTTCTCTGATGTGATTTTTGTTATTCATTTGAAGTAGAGTTGGGTTCATTTACTTCTCTTTGCTTTCAGTGATAGGTTCTTTCCCACCCTTGTTGATTTTATTTATTCAAATAACACTGATACGATTCCACAAGTCATACTATGCAAAAAGATATGTGTACTCTGAAAGTGTCACTCCTTCCCCTCGCCCTTCCATGTCATTGCCTCCTCTGCTTCAGCCTTTGTAGGTAAACAATTTCATTATTGTCTGGTTTATCATTTCCATGTCTATCATTGCAAAGAAGAAGCAGATGCATGTTTATATTTGTGCATGTACATTTTCGTATTTCCTCTTCTTTCTTACACAAAAGGAGGCATGGTATATATATATATTTGTTTGCACTTAAAAAAAAAAACTTAGTGATATACCTTGGAAATCACTGTATATCAATTCAAAGATATCTCCTTCATTTTTTTTTTTTTTACATTTGCACCTTACTCCATGGACTGATATACCATAGTTTGGCTATAGGTTATTTATAATATTTTGCAATTGCAAATAATGTGGCACTGAATAACCTTGGACTTCATATTGTTGGAGGTCTGTCTTCCAGGTAAACTCCTAGAACAGGGATTGCTGACTCAAAGGTAAATGCATATGTGGTCCTGTTAGGTATTGCCAAGTTTCCCTCCATATCAGGTGTGTCATTTTGCATCCCCACCTGCAACAGGTGAGAGCTTCTCCAACAGAGCCAAAAAGATGGTACCCACGCACTAGGTTTCTCTTTTTGACACATCCTTTATAATTTATTGAAATTATGTTTTTCATTTGTTGATTAGAAGCAAGTACTAAAGAAAGATTATCCCTTATAGGTACAGCCCCTTATTTATTTTCCATAGATTGAAATACTTCCAAAGTAGCCCAGGCATGGTGGCATTGAATTATTTATTACATTAACATTCTACTTTGTAATGATGATTTCACTAATTCTATGTATAGAAGGGGTCAGATCACTTCTAGGCTTTTTATAACTTTTATGCACAATGTACTTATTCTTAAATATTTACTTTGATTCATTTCTCATTTGGTTTGAGTAAACCTTTGGTTAGTCTCCCCCCAAACACACATACCCTAGGGGATGTGGTAGAATAATTCCTAATTCCTTCTAGATCTGTGACTCTCTGTCATTTCACATGTGAGTGATTGAATGGTTAGGTTTAGATAGAATTCATGTGTCACAGCAATTTCCCTTCAATCCCTGCAGACATTGCTCTGCTGTTTGTTGTTACAGAGAAGTCACCTGAGGAATGATTGCTTTTTAAAAAATCTTTCTAGATAGCCTAATTTCTTTCTATCTGGATCCCTAAAGAGATCAAGTTTTAAATTAAATTTTTAAAATGCATATATATTTAGATAATTGCTTTATTTTGTTAATATGTACCTGACACATGATGAGGATTTTTCCTATCCAAAAACTAGACCTTTATTATCTTGAAAAAGTTTTCTTCCAGTATGTTTGTAAATAATATTTCTATTACATTTATCTGTTTTATTTTCCTTCCAGTCATCATATTGATATAAGCTGAGATCCCATTTTCCTCACTTGTGCTTTATATATACATTACCTTCTCTTTAATCATATTTTTAAATCACTTTTAGTCTTCTTCCTCATCATTCTTTGATAGTTTCTCAAGTTTATCCACAATATTTAGCTTTTTTGTGTGTCCATTCAACCCTTTAGTATTGCTAAAGCTGTTACAAATGTACCATGTCACTATTAGTCTCCTTATTTTATTTCTCTACCTCTGCCAACTCATCTTTCACCTCATATTTAATAGAGTTTATGTTTCTTTCAGTTAATTGAAAGTAAAACAAGACAATGTTTTTCAAAATTGTTTGTGTCTCCTATTAAAACTTATATATATACATATATATATATTCTCTTATTCTATCTCTCTATAGCTCTGTTTTCTCTTTCTTTTAAGTTTCAGAATATCTGCATAGGTTCTATGTTGTTGTTGTTGTTTTTCAGTTTGCCATTTGTTCTTGAATAGAGAAAGGTCCATCCTGCCAAGCTATTTGTTCCAAGCCAGTGTGGATGGTGTCTTCTTGAGCACCCTCACAGTTTGCCCAAATGCTCTTGGATTTTTCCTCTCAGTGAAAGCTAGATGTTCTAAATTTAGCATCGTAACTCAGGGTACCTGCAGCCTGAGGGCTCTTCGTATTTATTCAAGAAATTCTACCAGAGTACAGCTTTCTGTGTGTTGCTCTTGCTTCAACCTGGCATTTCTTGACCTCAGACCACAATGTGGCTGTGTCGAGCATCCCCTGGGACTAGGGCCCCTGGCATGTGTCGAGACATCTGCATCATGACACGCCAGGCCGGGGAGCACCTGTGCTGCCTGCCAGGCTCTCCGCCTGGCGTGAGCATGCCTGCCCCTGCTCCGGGCCGGCCCAATGCTTGTCTGCTGCACTGAAATGCTTCCAGTACCCGGGCAACTTCCTCCACGGCCGACTGTTGCCACCGCTCTTGACCCTCAACATTTGGCTGTGTCAGCACTCTCCTGCCAACTATCCTTTGCTTGTCCCCTGACCCAGGGCTGTGTTTGCTTCAGAAGAAGGTTTATAACTGGACCGTCCTGTTTTACTCCCATCTGCTCCTATCTATAGCAAACCAAGCAGAAATTAGTCAAACCGCTGTGACGTAGTTGGTTTGTCACTAGCATGTGATTGTCGCTAGTTTTATGCGGTATGCCCGCGGCCACTTCTACCTGATTTGGCTCGTTCCGATACTCGCAACAGTGTTGTTCTCACAAACTTCCCTCTAAATGCTTGGCATCCGCCACTCTGTCTGTCACAGTAGCTGCCACATGGTAGGCCCCTGAACAATTCTAGTAAGCAACTTCCTGGGCATGTTCTCCAGTCCTTTGGTGTTGTTTCCATTCACAGGTGCAGCGTCACCTTCCCAAACTCTTCGACAACATGGCCAAGATGCGGTTCCAGCTAGATGCCGGGGAGAAGCCAACCAAGACAAGTCTCGGCATGTACAGCAAAGAGGAAGAGTACGTGGCCTTCAGTGAGCCCTGCGACTGCAGTGGGCAGGTAGCCTTTCTTCTCTCTCAGGCGCCTGCATTCAAATGCGATCAACATCAACTCTAGGGAGGGCTTTTGTGGCCTTGGTCCAGAGCTGCTGTCCCTGCCCTGGGACAGCAACTTCCTTTGACTCGAACTGACATTGGAGCAGCGCCCGTGCCCTGCTTTCCTCTCCCCGGGAAGGACACATGTCAACATTCATATCTTTTCCTTCACCAAAGACTTGTGCAGAGAGGAATAAAATGCACATAAACAACTACCCAAGTCAACGAGAAAAGGATTTTAGAATGATTAGTGGCACCAGGGGATGTTAACATGGCAACCCCTGGAGCACCCCGCAGGGGAATCTGGAACACTCGCACCTTTCCTGGGAGAAAATGTCCTTTGAAATCAACTACTTTCCAGAGCTGTCCCCTCCCTGCATAAGTAACCCTCAGAGTCAGTCACTTCCTCCCACTGTCCTTCCCCCAGAGAGCCAACTACTGTCCTGCCCCAGGAGCTACTACCTCCAAATATCCACGTCTAATTCAAGGAACACAAATCATGGGGCCATTTACTCCCTAAACCTCCTTGCCGTCCTTCAGCACCACCACTAAGGTATTAAAAGCCCTTCCTTGTTCATTATCCGAAATGATCCAGCAAAGCATTGATTCTATCTAGTGCAGAATAATACCTGGAGAGGAGATCTTTTACAGGGCTCTACCTTTATCCACATAAAGGTCTCTTGGAAAACAATTCTAGTACCAGAAAATAATCAGAGGTTCTCGGTCATATGATGAGGGCGGCCCTGGGGTTTAATTCAGAATGTGTTCTTTATGTAGTCCCAGAAAGCATTAAGCTGGGAAATTCAATCCTGGCTTGCATCTCTCTGCTCTTTGTGGGCAAGGCCATGCGAATCCACTGACTTATTCACCTTTAGCTTGACCCAGGTTTAGACTTTATCGTGTGAACTCTGGTCGGCATCTCCCACCTGCTCTGCCCCGCGTGTTCTGTGTTCCACATGGGCACGTCAGCCTGTGGTTAATCACACCTCATCCTCACTCATCATGCCCTGGATGGCACAGATGAGGTGTCTCCCTGTGCCTCCTGGCAGCCTTGTGTGGCTATGTTACCACGGCGGGTATTTTCTATTTTCTTCACTCTTTGGGCAGAGGGAGAGAAAACACGTAGCGCTGATCAAAGCTTCTCAGGTGCCCATGTCTAACCCAGAGTTGCTCTTCCAGGTGGAAACATGGCTGAACCACGTGCTTGCTCACATGAAGGCTACCGTGAGGCGTGAGATGACCGAAGGCGTGGCTGCTTACGAAGAAAAGCCAAGGGAGCAGTGGCTCTTTGACTACCCAGCTCAGGTATTCTCCCCGCGGGACCTTTGGGGGCTGCATCCTCCCCGGCTCCCTCCCTCAGCCTTCAGGGGCTGTGGGACCCCAGACCTGCTGTGTGTGTCCCAGTCGAGAGGGGCTTGAATCCCAGGTGGCTGTGCAGGGTCAGCAGGAGGGGATGGGGGGGACAGTCCTGACCTGGTTCAACCACGGCCTTGGAAAAGCCAGGGGGGTCTATTTTATCCCTCACTGGCTAGAGTCGGGAGAAAATTCAACCTAATCCCAACTCTTTGAACCAGCTCTTTTGTGTGTGCCAAGCTCTGTGCCCCGTGCAGGAGACACCAGCAGGGAACAAAGCAAAGTAACCCGACCTGCTGGAGTTTACAGGCTCATGTGGACTCAGCCACTCACAAATGTGACTGGTGAGACAAAAGGGGAAGCTCAGAGTGCTCCAGAAGCACATAGCTGGTGAGCAGGGTCCGGGGACCACCCCCTGCGCATCTGATATGCAAGCCGAGATTTGAAGTGGCAGTTAGTAGGCTAATCATGGAGGGAAAGAGCAACCAAGCAGAGGGAGGGGCCAGGCAAAGGCTGGGAAGCCAGGGCAGGCATGATGTGTTCAAGGGACTGAGTTTTGCTGAAGCCAGAGTGAGGGGTGAGTAGCAAGAGATGGCAGATGGATTCTAAAATCCAGTTCTTACAGACCACGTTAGGGAGTCTTACTTGATTCTATGATATATCTGAATTCTTTGTAGGTTTCTCAGGAGGGTACTAAGAGAGAGGGAAGACCTAAGGAGCATTTTTTAAGATGTAAAATCTGGCTTTAATATACCGCTTCTCCTTTCCCCGGTTAAGAGCACAGTAGTGATGTTGGTCTAGGTGGGGACTGCAGACGTTCAGTAGCCATCGAAGCCATAGGAGTAGATGCGAGTGCTCCTGGAAAGTATGTAGAATGAGATGAGAGTGCAGAACAAGTCCTTGAACATCCTTCAGAGCCCGAGTGGGCAAGAAGAAGCAGAATGAGAAATGGTCTTTTTAGGCAGAAGGAAAACTGGGAAGTAGTAATTATGGAAACAAAAACAGAAGCTTTTGATAGCAGATGAGGGTCAGAAATGCCAAACGCTTTTACACAATCAAGCCAAATAAAGAGGGTGAAGGAGTCCCG